>RJWT010003844.1:0-35169 GCA_004365215.1 Cuniculus paca | reverse complement strand
GCCATCTAAAGACCAAAACTCCACCACAGGTAGACCAGCTAGGCCTTTGTCCAAACACTACCAGTACCAAACATACTACTTCCTGCAGCATCCCCTTCATCATTAATATGAGATGAAGTAGAATCATTTAGTTATGTTGAAATTATGTCCCTCTGGATTTCTTATCATTTCTTATCTTATCATTACTTATCATTTCTATCTCTCATCTCTACAGTCATTCAGTACAGGTGTAATCCACTTTCCACATGAGAGTGCTTCAGGTTTTTGGAATAGGTTTTCAGGTTTTACTCACTCTTCTTGTGTCCACTCTTCCTCCATTTGCATACTGCTTCCACTTGGTTATTCCCTTTTGGCTGTTTGTCCAGTGATGGAGCACCTAGATTCTTTCACTGCTTGTGGACACTCTCCAGATTTAAAGAATATCTTTCTTTAAAACTGATGCTCAAAACCGAATGCAATTTCCTAGTTGTTCTCTGACCAACCCAGAACAGGGAAAGATAGAGGTTTCTTTCTTGTGAATGAAATATTAATCTGCTTCAGGTTCACATTGGCTCATCAGTGATGCCATGTGTTTTGACTTTTCATAGTGCTCACCAGTGTGTCTCATTTCCATATTCTGTGTTCAAGATGCTGGTGTTTTGGTCCAAGATTTCATATTTATTCATATTAAATGTCATCTTTATGACATTCATATCCTTCTATCCTTATCTTTTGGCTTCTGATTTTTTTCAACTAACCTTTCTGTGCACTCTTTCTCAGTTGGAGTCACTTTAGTAAACCAAGTGGTTCTTTGAGTATAGTTGATACTAAACCACCTCAACACTAACTTAGACTCTCCTAGAACATTTTGATTATTAGTCAGAAGTCTGAAGGAGTTTAAAAGCAGTAAAGAGAAACTGTACATTCTTATTCTTTAGAACTGACCTAATAAGATTAATCAACCTTTATTTATGGTCAACAGAAGCTGAAAAGCCTATTTAAATTTTTGATTGCTTCTCAAAGTAGATTTACCTATGTGGTTTTTCTGAGCAGATAAACTGTATTAGATGGTAAATACTTATAAGGTTTTGCTGCAGTCAATTTGCTAATACCAAAGCATCTGGAGGTACAGTACAAAACACACAGTTATTTTAGAATGTAATGCAATTAGCTACTCTGAGAAATGTTGTGACATTTGAAATGTCATCACCTCCAGCAAATTTAATGGGAACCATTTGGGCAGGTTGCTGACACCTGGATGCTTTTATAGCACACCTTCATAAAAGAACTGCCTTAAGTAAGAACACATCCTAAGTGTAGCTATTTAGTTTGGGATCACATAACAGATGGAGAACATATTGTACTTTTTGAAGTAAGTTAGAAAGCTAACATAACAGATTTAACCACATTTTACCAAGATGTATGTGATGATTATGTAGTTAAAAAAAAAAAAGCAGATCACTTAAAATGTTATGCATTACTCCTACCACTTGTATTAATGTTACCTAGTTGGGGTCCATGCTGCATCAAAATTTGCAAAATACTCAATTAATACAATTGATCTCATCAAGGTAGACAAAGTTCACCAGACAATGTTCATTTATGTTGAATAACTGTACTATTTTCACTTCGCTTTTCATCATGGCATACAGTTAGTTATTACTTTGTTTAGTTACTATTGATTTGGAAAACTGGTTGAAAAGAATTTAGAAGTCAAGTAGTCACTGTGAACTTTATAATGGTTAAGTACGAACAATAAATATTTAGCAGACTCCAACAGTTGTTTTGGTGATCTTGACTCGAGGCCTGCAGAAATTTTGACGATGACCCGATATAACAGCATAAAATAATAATCCTGGTGCAGAGTTTAAAACTCATAGAAGTCCATGTAGTACAGAAAAGTCATACATTTACAAGTGGTTACAGAACAATCAGTTGTGGTATCAACCTGCAATGACCCCATTATTTGAAACAAGACACAAAAAGAATACCTTTTTTTCCCCAAATTCCTTTGTTTGGATTCTTCATTGTATGTTCAGCTAAATAAACTTTATGGCATAGGCAATTGTGTGCATAACTCAGAATGAATATTAAAAAATTTGAAATGAAGATTTTAAATTTCATAAAGCTTTGGTTAAATTGTTTAAAAGGCTAGATAACTGACTGGGTATGGTGGTGCGTACCTGTAGTTCTAGAGCTTGAAAGACTGAGGCAGGAGGGTTACAACATGTTCGAGGCCTGGCTGGGCTACAAATTGAGTTCAAAGCCAGCCTGAACCACATAGAGACCATGCCTCAAAAAAAAAAAATTAAAAAGCTAGAGAACTATTATGCATGAAACCGAGGAGAGGAGAGGAAAAAATATAAATGGAAATACTGGGATTATGTCTACCCTAGTAAAACCATAGAAGCCAAGAATTAAAAAATAACATTTATTTGTAATTTATAATCTGTTTGTTGGATCAGGTGGTCTCTGAATCTACTTTTCAGTCGCTATAACTTCATGGTCTGAACCATTTTTCTTGAAGAGGCTGTGTCAATGGTAACTACAATGCCTCTATTCTGAGTTACTCTTCATGAAGTCATAGTTTGGAAGGAGGCCAGGAAGTCATTTCATGTATCCCTGTGGATAGAATAATTCCCTCAATGATTTACTTCTCAAGTGGGATTCTCAACCTGTAATGAAGTGAGTTCATTATTCTTCCAGGCACCTACTACATTTTATTTAAAACTCTAGTTATATTGAAAAAGTATGAATATAGTTTGGAATTCTATAAATTTGGAAACATTCCCTCCAGTTGTACTACTATTATTGTGGAAATTTAATAAATTTATCATGGGGACAATAAAGAGGAATAATTAGAACAAATTAGTTTTAAGGTTAAAATCAAAATGTTAGATTTAAGACCAACGTACTGAACTTCTGTAATTAATTAGATGTAAACATCTTGATGTAAAATTTTCTAACTTCACCAATAAGACTTTTTATTTTTCTTTATATTATACTAAATATAACATGATTTTTGTTCTAAGCCAAAAGTGAGAAATTGAGCATTTTATCACTATTTACTTAATTATAATGTATTTATTGAATATACTAATTTGTCCAGTGCTTTAAAAATAAATAGCTTGCATACATGCACACTCACAGACACATATAGGCGTGCACACCCTCCCCCCACACAAATTAGATGACTTCGGAAAAATACTTCTAAGCCCAGGAGACAGCGAATATATTTTATAAAGACTTGGCAAATTTTTTTTAATCAGTTGCTAATTTTACTGACAAATTTGCTTGTAAGGCAACCCTGAGAAGAAGGTATATTATTGATTTTAACCACAATCAACTGAAACAGATATCCTCACCAGATAATCATCTTATTTTGTTTTAATGTCAGTATTTTACACTTTAGATGTCATGTGGTGCTATTCTGAAGTATCTTAAGTATCACTTGCTGATTCTAATCACAAGACAAGACTGCCACATACGTGATTATAAAGGTAACCCTTCGCACCCACAGTCATTTCAATCCCAACCTCTATCCATCAAACTTTCAGAAAGAAACTCACTGAACAACATAGGCGGTTTTTTCCTGTTTATTACATAGTTATTCTAAGGTAGTAAGTGTCACAAAATTAACTTCAAGAGGAATAACATGATCCAGAAGGAAACATGAGGTACAACAGTTTACAATGAAATCACAGCACAAAGAGATGAAACTTTCAAAACTGGGTAGTTCAATGAAACATTTCATTAGTTCTCAGCTCTGTAGAACTCGGCTGATGGCCTCAAATGATAAATTTAAAAATATATTGCTGTCTAAAGCATTCAAATGCTCTTTTTAAAGAGAGAACACATATCTAAGCAACTTAAGCCGTAAGCAAAAAGTACATAACCTCTTTATAAAAATTTTTATCCAAACTTCTAACATAGTGTATTTCAAAGTAAAGTCTTTAGAAAAAATAAACTCAATTCCTTGCATGTTGATGAGTATAACCTCCTCAAAAAACACATCACAAGACAATTAACTTTCATATTTCTTTGCCTATAAACCTTTAGGTATTTAATTTTCTTGGCTTGAAAAACATTCTGTGGCCATATATAATACAAACACCCATGTATGACATGCATCGTTTATACTATTTTGGAATTTTATCCATCATCTTGGCTAAAATGAACCACATTTTAAAGACATCATATATCATGCACCCTTAAAAATTACGGCGAGGGCTTCTGACTTGCTATTTTTTTCCACATGCATTACAGCACAAAATTACAAATATTTTTCAGCTGACATATAACAAACCACATTAGGCAACTGGTATATTGAATTCAATATATCTCTAATTTTCACACTACAGCTCCGTGGTATATCTCAATCAAATATAGTTGTCACTTACATGCACAATTAGAGATGATAGCACAGCTAATGCAAATATGTCTAAATGAGCAAATGTACACATAGACAGTAAATTCAATCAATTAGCATTTTCAAATGTGTACATATTTATGAAGAAACATACACACATACAGCAAATATATTCAAAATATGTCAACAGTTTAGAATAGTGTCTTCAGAGTACATCAGCCTTATAGGTTATCTGGCTTTGTTACTAAAGTTTCTCCAAATCAAATACACTTTGGATTCGCTTCTGTTTATGTTTCAGGATAACACTGAACTGCTCACAACTTTACGAACCACTGTTTCATTTTTTAGTGAATAATAACTCATAATCACTACTGCTATAAATACACACAATAGGCAAACATCAGTTGCGGTTATCAGTTTTTTTAATGATTGAACACTAAGACATGTCAATATGAACATTAATGTGCACTTGTATTTAACAGTTAACACAATATTGGGCTTATCTGGATTTCAGTTTTTGAAGGTAAAACAGTATATTTGAGTATTTGGAGCCCTTTTTTAAATTTTCTTATAATAGTTTAGCATGCTCTAGCTAATACACTGCAATATAGCACTTTATGATGTGAAGTTTTATATAATTCTACAAGAGCCAGTAACTTATAAGGGTAGGTCACAGATACCATACTTTATTATTCATGGTCTATCCACATGTGCAGATACTTACACAGGCATATAGCAAGCCCTACAAATTCACATCAACACCCACACACCTGTATAGACACATGGCCACTAGGAAAAATTCAGTAATCCAACAGTAAAGTACATGAATTCATTTTTTAGGAATATTCTATATTTTCATTCACTTTTATGTAGGAATGTGGCTTTTATACTCATTTTTAAGTGGAAAAAGCAAAAATCCAATCATGTACAGACCCGCAGTGGATGCAACCAAAGTATCCCCATTGGTTAACACAGGGAACACATATAGTATATTCATGCTGGGTCACACGATTTTAGAAATTGCTATTCAGTTTTGAACTATTTAGATGGGTGAATATATGTATGCAAGGATAGGTACGAATGGGTAGGCCTGAGCCATCTTAAAAAGTCCGTGAAAGTATGGGAACATTGTAGATCCCTCTATGCTCCCTCTCGATTGATTAGGCAAGACAAGAACATCCCATTTGGTTTTTACAACCACTGTCATTTGCGTTCATACTGAACTGCATGCTTTATATGTTATTAGGTTTTACATTTCTAAAATGCAAAAAGCAGGAAATATCTCTATTATCCTTTTCTTTTATGTCTAAGGGGAAAAAGTGAGTGCAAATAAAAAAGTGCTTAACTACAGCACAAACTTCAGAGTTCATTTAAAGATTTCCATAAGGACAAAAATGCATAGCTTTTGCTGTAGTTATCTCTTGCTCAGTAGATCCACTTTAAAATTCAATGTCCAATTTTCTAAAAAGAATTCTGCAAGTAAAGAAATTTTAAGTGCCTATAAATCACCAATTTGGTTTCACCAATGAACTAAAAACTTCTGCTTTAGTCACTGAGGACTTTTTATTTCTGCTTTAGTATAATAGAATTATGCCCTGCATAGAAAGAGATCTTGAAGTCTATAAATGGTGTGTTATTTCAATCTCCGAGGGGCTTGCATTTCAAAAATTAAATGATATATATTGCCCCTGAAAAGTCCTTTAATAAAAGTCATATGTTTAAAAGATTAAATGCTGTGGAATAGCATTTGTCTTGAAAGGGCTTGAATGGAAAGTTGGCCGTGATACCTATCAGCAATTAGTACAAGTCCAGTTTCTTTTTGCCATGTCTAAACAAAGTCTTGGGCTTTATATCAATTGGCAAAATCTGCCACTTACCCAGAACAAATAGCATTTATTGGACCTCTCTAAGCAGGAGTTGTCCATAAGATTGACAGTGCAGGGAAGTTAAAATTACTGGAATTTATTTTTGTTCTGGACCGTCTGACCCCACCAGATTTAAGTTAACTGTTCCACTGCTTTCTATGCATTTTTGACAGTTTAGTCAAATACATACTAATCTTTTGTGGACTCGACTGTATTAAGTAATGCTTTTTACAAAGACATAACCAAAACAGACACCAGCACAGGCAACCTCACAGATGTTTACTGTTTTAGCTAAGACAAAGCAGCCTTTTGATCTCAGCAGGAGCCTCTGTTCATTTCTATTGGAAACAGTTTAAAACCTGAGGTCTTGAACAGGTATTATTACGAATAGTTCTTTCAAGATGGAATGGTTCAGACTGCAGTTCTCGAATAGCCTGTCCAACAGACAGGATCATGAGACACTAATTAATCTAGGGCTACATTCTCAAATGCTGTTAGATTGCCTGGACTTTACATTTTTCTCTTTAGATTGGAGTATTTTACTCACCTGTAAAGTGAGGTGGTAACATAGGCAACTATAAACCACATGGTAAAATTTACTTGTTGCACAATTCGCCAAAGAGATAATTCAGTAACATTTAAGGCAGTGTTTGACAACTGAATTTCTCTCCATCTTGAATCAAATGCTTTTAAAATTGTTTTCAAGTAAATTTGAAAAAAAATGCCAAGTAAAAGCCATCAAATGGCATCATACATTTTTAACTTATCACCTACTGAGATATGTCAAGCTTGGAGAATATAAAAACCATGCTTTATCATTCTGAAATTGTTAGTGTTTGAACTAGTAAAACTAAGTGATTATGGGATATAGCTTAAGTATAATAGACCATACACTAAATTAATGTTTAACATTCAGATGTTTAAAAATTGTTTTATGTTTAAGCAAAGCTATTATTTTAAAAATAGAAGACTAGAAGAGTAGAATTAGTAGGTTAATGTTTAACAATGGGTTATTACCATAGATTTACTTGGTTTAACACAAAAGCAGTTTTGCATATGAAAATTTCCAAAACACCAGCAAGATCTAGGATGTATCAGAATGTAGATTTCAATGTTTGGGACTAATTTATACAGCACCATTTAAGAGAATTTTAATTCTCAAATTGATTTTTTTTTCATCTTTTTAAGAGAGGGTTTCACTATGCAGTTCAGGCTGGCCTTGAACTCACTTTGTAGCCCACGCTGGCCTTGAACTCGTAGCAATCCTCTTGCTTCAGCCTCCTTAGTGCTGGGATTAGGAAACATTTTTTTTAAGAAGTCCAGGCACAAATTTTAAAAAGATCTCTATGTTAAAAAATTCTTCCTTTAGCTTTTATACATTTGAAAAATTACATTTATCGTTTAATGGAAGAATTATATAATTTATGCCAATGCCATGAACACGTCCCTTATGTTTCCATATAATTTATTCATGCTGTTGCCTATGAAAGATCACTTTAAAAAATAAAATTTATGTGACAACAAAAATAAAATTCCTAATGTCTAACGTTAGTTCCCATGAGGTGTATTATTGACACGAGGTTTTTTGCCTTCGGATATGTTAACTCCCAAAATTATTAGGAAGAAAAAAATCTAATTGAATATTTTCATTATTTTACAGTAAAAGTGCCTCTAAAAACTAGTTATGCAAATTTTAAAAAGAATATAACTTTAAGAAAAAAATTTCTGCTAGTGCCATTTTATTCTGTTTTTCAGTATAAACAGAAAATTTTGTATCTATATGTCTACTCACAATAAAAAAGAAAACCTCATCTAAGGAAATTCTGACATTATAAGGCTACACTGTTAGCACGTTCTTGTACTCAGTATTGTGTTCATGGGGAAATTTATCTAGAGCCAGGACTCATGCAAAAACTTCAGCAACTGTGTGAAACTTCCTCCAAACTAATCAAATGGAGGAGACAGTTTTTAAAATCTTTCCTTCATAAAATGCTTGCATATTTATGTTAGCATGTTTTGGTCTATCTTATTTCAAAGTATGCAAAACTCTTTTGTGTCGTTCACTATTAGACGCTTGCTTAGGAAATGTGAAACCTTCACCCAATCACAAACCATATACACTGCTCCACTGTGCCTTTTACACTGAGTCTCCTACTGAGTCCAAATCATCCGAGGAGAGGGGGCGGTACAGGTCCTGTAAGATGAAGGGCAGGGACATGTTCGTTTATTTGCTTTCGTGGGCGCCCTGTTGCTCTCTTAGGAGCAACTCTGAATGGTATCCTTGGTTTCTAGTATTATTAGAACTTTAAAGTCACCACCTTTGGATATGAGGAAAGAAAACACTGGACAAACCATCTACATAGACAAATGATGCTGACTTTACCTTAATGACATGGAAAATGCTGCCTGATATCTTTGTGAATTTTGCCTGCCTTCATGTCCCCTTCAGTTTAGCCCCCTGAGGTCTGTCAAGGCCAGCTCTGCTACCTTGGGTCTAGAAAATCCTTCCAGGAACATTTTCTTTCCATTCTTTTAGAAAAGACATGTGCTTACCTCACGAAATAGTTTATCAGGTGCCCCAGCAGGCATTCAGCACGCTCTGGTTCCAGACTAGCAACTCAAGTGCTATGTTTGAGTTCAGCATAAACCCCCAAATTTCCCACCCATTCACTCCCAATGCTCCTTCCTGTCTCCAGCCACTTGCCCACCACAATGCTTCATCTTCCCTCCTGGGTTTTTCTGCTACTAGATCTCTGTTGGTAGCCAAGCAACCAGCTCAGATCTGCAGTGTCTACAGTTGGCTTTTTTCAGTTTTCTACCTCCCACTCCTCACATCGTCTGATCAGATAATCTACAAGAGTCAGTGATGTGGGAGTGTAACAGGGAGCTTCATTTAAACTGCACAACACATTTCATCCTAATGTCTTGAGAAATGGAACCAAAAAAAGTTCATGGACAGGAAAAGAACCTCTGAGATCCGATTCTGTGACCAGTCAGAACTTCTAGAACGCAATGTAATTAACTGTGCTTTGGGAAAATAGGGAGGTTGCTTAGTACACTGCCATGAATATGTTTATGAAGAAGAAGATCTGACATGCAGATTTAATTGTATATGGCTATTTTAAAATCTCAAAAGAAGTAACATAAAAATGTGAACTTAGGGGAAGTAAAAAAAGATGATTGAGGGCGGGCATTTAGCTTAGTGGCTCAAATGCTTTCCTGGTGAGCACGAGGTCATGAGTTTGATTCCCGGTACAAAAAAAAAATGATTGATTCATACATAAGTAAAATCTATATTTTCTTATTTCTAAAGAAAGCAATTTTCCAAATACTTTAAAAAGAAAAAAACAACTTGTATTCCTATATTTTACAAAAGGGGTAAGAAGTGTTTGTGAGTGTGTCTCTGTGTGTGTGTGTTGGAATGGGAGCAGCCAACTCATTTTTCCAGCTATGTTGCTAGGCAACACAGGAGGAAAAAATAGAAATAGCTACTGTTTTCTAATTTGCAATAAAAAGAGTTAATTTATTCTTTGAAGTACCTTCTTTTAGCACATGCCATCTTTTACATATTTCAGTATTTCCTGCATAGGAATATAGCCAAACATTTGAGAAGAGTATTAACCAAATTTACAACAGGATCATTTTTTAGGGGCATCTTAGGCTCAATTTAACTGGAAGGGGTTGCTTGATGCTGTTGTCTACAGACCAAGATGAAAGCCCCTGCCAATAACACAGTTGGAAACGTCTCCATACACTGACATGTTACATAGATTGAAGATGTTCATCAGTTCAAAGGCTTGAAAACATATATCTTTGAATACATGTAGCTAAATTCAAAATCTTGGAAACTAAACCATCTTTGAATATATTCAGTGTCCTGCTTACAACATGTGCTTAATAAATGTTTTCACATGGTGATAAACTCTTTGTCCCCCTAAAACAAATGCGATATTCTTCCCCATTTCATGTATGGTGCTTGCACTGGTAATATAAATGGCAAAATGAAGAGTCTGTCAGAAAACCATACCTTATGGGAATTTCCCAAGTGCTAAAAGTGTTAATTATATAAGCCAATGACTACATAGCTGGGTGGAAATTTTCTGCCTCAGTTGGACGAAATCCTAAGGAGGCAGAGAATACAAAGGGAAATGATGGAAATTCATGCTTCATTCTGCCAATATAGGACATCTGAGCACAGCTTAACACCTCCAGGGTTAGAGGGGTCTCCATGCTAAACATACAGAGAGAGAAGCTGGCTCACATTTGTAGCAGGGATTCTCAAGCATTCTTAATTTAAGCTCAACAACCAAATATGAAATCCCTATAAATCCAGACTGGGTCAAAGGATAAAGAAAGATTTCTCTGCTAGGCATAATCTCCAAAGTGCACACCTCAAAAAAGAGAATGTTCTCTGAAAGAAGGTCCTTTGCGTGCTGCATCTAAAGACTGACCCTACAGATTGGGACTTTACAGTGTAACACTTAAAAGAAAAGAATGCCCACACTAGCTCCTCCTCTACTCAGGGATAGGCTACTAGGAGATTAAACAAATTTGGCCGACTCTTTTTTGCATAGCTCTGTGATTCTTAGACTTTAAAATGCTAAATTAGACTAAGAGGACTTTAGCAAAAAACACTCAAGTGTAATTGGAATAGGGTTATTTGGGTTTTCTATTTGGAGACTTTGATTTGCTTTATTCTTCCAACTGTGACCCAGAAAAGATGACAGACTGATTTAAGACAACTCAGACATTAAGTGGAGAATCTGGTGCCAAGTCCCAGACTTCATCAAACAGTGCAAACAAGCTCAATCTGATGTGATGCAAATCAATAAAGACAAACAATGAAACCTGATACTTGGTGTGACAGTCTTCCCTGTGCTCTCTACTTTGAAATGGCTAATGGTTCCGGCAGGCTAAAGACCGAACTTGGTCAGGATATTTGAAGAGGGGGTTTCCAACTTGATTGAAGCTTAAATTTATGCAACTTAGATGAGTCGCTTTAAAACACATAATTAAAAAAATAAAACCAAATTCGAGATTTCAGTATTAGAGTGCAGTAGCTTCCAATGAGAGCTTGCTTATTAAATTATTAGTTCAACACCATATAAACTCTTCTAAAGGCACACATTCTGTTCATGTCACTTCTGAAATCAGAGCCAAGATTGGCCTTCCATTTCTGCCATTATACCTTCCCACCTCCCCTTCCCAATCCTTTTCTTTTTGCTGTGGTATTACTGGAAAGAACAAAAAGTAGAGCAGTTTTCCCGCCCTGAACGAAGAGCTAATTCTCATTCCTTTCCTAAGCACGGAAAAGCTAATCCTTTTGTTAACGACTCTTCCCTTTGGTCTAAAGGCTCAGCCAATTTCTCTGTTATTATACAAGGGGCTCAAAACAAATGCAAGCAGCGATGAAAGAAAATGTGTTCACTGTGAGCTTCATTCACAAAACCACATAGTCTCCGTATGTACCCATCTCGTGTTCCATGGGCTCTCCACTGCTCAATCCTCCCTTCCATTAACAGCACTTGCCCTTTTCCTTAAGGGGGTGGTGATCAATGATGATATCCAATAAAGCTTAGTACATGTAAGGAAGCTTACAAACCAGTGCTAGTAAAGTCTGTGCATTCAAAACGAAAGAGAGCATTGTATCTAAAAGTGATTCAACCAGTGTATGTTGTTCCAAAAGTTAAGATTAGGAAAAGTGATCAGAGAACTTAAAAGCTCTGTGTCGTAGCTAAACCACAAGGATAAATGACCCAGTATTGTTTACTCCCTGCCCTGGTTGGGTTTCCCGCTAGAGGCAAGCAGCACAATTTGCTAGCTCCTGTGTACCAAGGCACAAGTACATCTCAAATAGGTGGCTGGCTTGTTTCCTTACCCTCTGCTTCCGCAGGCTTCCTGGGCTGGTGGGTGAAGGGCTTGGAGACTTGCCCGAGCGAGGAGTGGAGAGCTGGCTACCAGGGGTTCCATTAACTAGAAACAAAAAGAATCGCAAAAGAAAAGTGGTATGTAGGGGATTTTCATGACAATTCATCTTCTCAGAGAAATAAACAGTGAGAGATGGGTGTCTGCTAAAATGTAGAAACCTCTTTATCTGTATCATGAAGAAAGACTAGGAAGCAATCATCTTCATAAATTCACTGCTTTATTAATTTTGTGTTTAATATAGCAGCAGATTATATAATAGTTTTAAAAATTTATCCAACTTTCTAGATGAATTTATTAATGATGACTTTATCTGTGTCACCAAAGATTTTTGGAGTGTGGTTAAGCTCCTGAGACATTTTTAACATCCTTAATTTTTTATTTTAGCTTCTCAGTCCTACCTCCTAGGGAAAAAAATATCAGCACAGTTCACAAATGATATTTCAGTGACTTGATAAAATAGATCACTCTGATTTTGCAGTTAATAAATTCTTTCTAGAAGTTCCTGTATCCATTTGTGTCCTGTCCCTCCTCCAGCCTGATTCTGATAGACCTGCCTCAATTAGTACAAAGTAACTGGACACAGACAGGGAGGAATTCCTCACAACTTGTCTTTGCTGCCTTTGAAAATAAAAGCAGCTCTCTAATGGGCTCCAATCACTAGAATGCTACCGTTTTCTCAAGTTTTATATACCATTATCTAAACCAAGATAAAGCCACAGGACTCACATAAGCAATTCTTTTCTCTGAGTTCCATCACTTCCAAGAACAAATAAAACTCCATACAACATGATTTTATAAAGACATATAAGGTTGACTGTATTGTACATCTAGAAAGGACAACATCACAGTTCCACAGTGAGTGAAGTAGAATTAAACAGGAGACACATACATTCTGGAGGGTGCATAATAAGCAGTCTCCACAGGGGAGAGCGATAGTCCATTTCACTTACCTTCTATGAGTTCTAACATGGACACAGTCTTAGTGTGTGACCTGACAATAGCAAGAAGCAAAATCTCTTCTCAGCACTAAGCCGAGCACCAGCGGAAATGGGAAGCAGTTGGATTAGTTAAGGATGGCTAAGGCTGCTCCAGAGCAGGCTGAATGAGATGCAGGATTCATCAGCAGATGCCTTTTCTGCGTAAGGCTGACGTCTTCCAAGCGGCAGTGGGAGGTGCGGGTTCTGTCTTAGGCTACATCAAAGGTGTCAATTAAGCCTCATGCCAACGCAGAGCCACTGCACCCGCCACCCAGCACACACTCACTCCGGAAGCCCCAGCCTTCTCAGTCCTTTGCACTGAATCATAATGAAGTGCCTCTGGGGGCAAGAGCTCTAGTGACTCATCTGAGAATCAAGATGACAGTATCTCCGTTAAAGCCTGGCGGCCACCAGGTAATAAGGACACCCTCACTCCATGCAGGCGATGGGTCTAATGTTTATTGATTTTTCCCACACCACGTTTTCATAAAAACTTAACAGCCCATGAACGTGAAAAGAAAGCTCCTTGTTTTGTCATTATCTCCAAAGACCTTAAAATGTCACACACCCCATGCTGTACTAATTTGTACTTTTGCTTTTGAAATGTATTTGGGGACCCCGTATTAAAAAAAAAAAAGACCACAGTTTTGTTTGTGTGTGTGTGTGTGTGTGTGTGTGTGTGTGCGTGTATTGTTGTTGTTTTCAGAGTGCAATGAGAAACTAAAAATAATTTGCTTGCCAGCACACAGGACTTGCATTTGTTGAATGAGTTTCATGCTCCAGATTTGTCAGGCTGGACTTCCCAGCCAGTGCCCTCCAAGAGCACAGCTCAGATAGAAAGGCAAGGACTACAGAACTGCAGCAGAGGCAGAATCTGTACCAAGTAACAGGAAAAGGAAGAGATGTCCTCCTGGTTGGCTGCGGAATATTTTATGAATGTAATGTTTTCTTTGTTCACTTGGAATGCACTTTATATCTTTATGACACACTCAAAGGCTGTATAGATTGGAAAAGAATAAGCAAATATGAAGCAAAACCTATTTTTTTAATGTATTTCTGTGGCACTGGGGCCCCGCACCTATGAGGCAAGTGCACTAGGCTACACTGTCAGCCCATTAGCAAGCTAATGGCAAATAGCATTAGGAATAAATATCTTGCTTTCTTTCTCTTTGTCTCTCTCTCTGTCTCTCTCTTTTTTTTTGTACCAAGGATCAAACTGACAACCTCATGCTTGCCAGGCAGGTGCTGTGCTACTGAGCTTTATCCCAGCCCTAAATATCTTGCTTTAAGAGGCAAAAGCAAAACAAGAAGATTGTATTTAACAAGAGCCCATTTTATGTGTATCTCTATTTACTGAAGCTGTATTTTATTTATATCCATCCTCCCCCCCGTATGTATCCTGAGGTAAATAGAATTATGTCCCCCATTTTACAGATAAGGAAACTGAGTCACAAAGATGAGTAATTTGATAAGCAGACACCAAAACCTAACCTAATCTATCTAAAACTTACAGTCTTACTACCACTTTCCCTTGCTGCATTAGACTTCTAGCCTGAAAAGAAATCAGAAAACTAAACTAATCATTACAATGAAGTGTTTTGAGAGGAGAACACTTGAGTCTTCTTACTGGAATTCTAACAACTAATAAGGTTGAGGTTGGCCTAGATCCTATAGGAAGGATGGATGATGGAGTTAATGATAGGGAACTGGAAAGGACACAATGAAGGAAAGGTGTTCCAAACCCAGGGGACCACCTGCTTCAGAGATGGGCATGTGAGCGGTGGCCAGCATCACGCATGAAAGGGACCTACATAAATTATGCAAAGCAGATATGTGGAGTTGTATGAGTGTTTGTGTGTGTTGGGAGGGGTTATGAATGAGGATAGAGGAACAGGCAAACACTGCAGGATGTGCAGGCATTAGAATTCATGTTGAGTTTGGCTTTTATCCAAAGGGCAATGGGAATCTTTTGAAGGATTGTAAGTAGGAGTCATGGGATCAGCTTTGCATTTTAAAAAGCTCTCAAGGCTTTTGCCCCATTAAGAACAGATTAGAGGGAACAATACAGGGTGTAAGGCTATCCTTAGAAGAACATCAAGTAGAAAGAGCAAGATACATTAGGGTCCTATGGCCAGAGATGGTAGTGTGGCTGGTCCAGGTCAATGCAGTGAGGATGGAGGTAAATGGAAATGTTCCAGAGATATTTCAGAGGTAAAAACTATAGGACTATAGAACTGAGTAATGGATTGGTTAAAGAAGATGAAAGCTGAGGGGAGCATGTTTGGAAAGACAATACAGAGTTAGACATACTGAACTGAAGCACCTTATATGACATCAATTCTGCAATGTAGGTTGGGGTACTTTTTCATGTTTTTGAAAAGGAAACAGATGTTCAGAGAAGTAACTTGCTCAAAGACAAAGGTAGCAGGGTGAGAACTGGATCTCAGCTATGTCTGACTAAAAAACTGCATGTTTTGCAGGCAGAGCTGAAGGCATCTAGGTTTCTCTCTCTCCTGGGAGTCCCAGACACACCTCCTTTGTTGAAAGCCACTGTGCTTTGTGCTTCCACTTGCATCACCAGCTTTCTAGATAAATGAAACTCAAATGCTAAACAAGTCTTTTACAATCAAATATTCTTGGACACAACCCTCCTGAAAGCTGAGAATGCCTGTGTGTCTTAGTGTCAGGCTCTGCTCTAAGTCTTTCTAACCCCAAAGCATTAGCAATGTCTTAAGATAGTACTTGACATTCAGAAATCATTACACATTTTATTGTTGAATTGTTCCTGGAGTAAATAATTTTTTTCATGAGTCACTTTGACACATATATTGAGTTCACTTTTGTTTTATTTTGTAACAGCAGAAGTCTCTGGGTGCCAATAAGAAGGGCTTTGTTACTAATTTATTAGCACTTATTAAAGTCGACTTCAAATGGCATTATTTTCCAGAGGCTCTTATTCAACAATTCTTTATCTTGAATGGAAAAATTCAACTTAATCTGGTTGTTGTTAAACAGCATGCCTAGCAGTTAATTATTTCAATCTGAATTCACTGAACTCATCGAAACCACTGTTTTACACTCAGTTCTGGTTTCCTTTGCTCATATCTGTCTGGGTCCATTGTTTGTCAGTCTTGTCTTTTCTTACTCTGCTTGTTATCTCTTGGATGGGAAGTGCTAAAGTTCAGGGTGGATTATTCGCAGACACAAGACTGTGAGAGTAATTTCCACCACTCCCAGCTCATGCTTCTTGTATTTGACTCGGCTGCCATCTAAGCATATGAGGGATTGCAATAGTGTAAGGTAGTCTCTGCTTATCCATGGGTTTGAATTCTGCAGTTTCAGTAACTTGTGGTCAACTGTTGTCCAAAAATGTTAAATAAATGAAAAATTCCAAAAATTCATAGGTTTTAAATACTTTTACTTACAGTATAGTATTATAACCATTCTATTCTAATATTATTTATTGTTGTCAATCTCTTATTGTGCTTTATTTATAAATTAAATTTAATTAAAGGTATGTGTATATATATATATGGGAAAAAGATAGATAGATAGATAGATAGATAGATAGATAGATAGATAGATATAGGCAGACAGGTAGATGATAGATAGATGGCTTGGTACTACCTTTGGTTTCAGGAATCTGCGGAATGCCTTGAAATTTGTTCCCCATGGATAACAAAAGACTACTGTGTATTGGTTACAGCACATAGCTAAATAATACTCCTTATAATGTGTCAGGCTGCACCTTTTCCTTCATCACTTTCGACAGCTAATCCTGTTCTTTTTTTATTAGTTGGAAAGAGGAATCCAGGGATCTGTATCAACTAAACAGCACCCACTCAGTACATGCAAGATTCATACTGGTCTCTGCCCCCGGGAAGCTTAAAACTGAATATGAAAGTTAACAAAACATCTAGAACACGAAAACATTTAGCTGGCTTTTATTAATTCATTGCTGATTTTAAATGACATTGGACTCATGTGTATAAGTTGAGCAACACTTTTATGAACCTGAAGGGTTTCTTTTCTTTATAGTTGCATTTGCAACACTCTTAGGCACCAAGTGCAAGCTGAATGTTTTCAAGTCTCTTAGATAGGTCTTGAAATCAGAGAAATTCTCAAGCAAGATTACCTAATTAAGAGGTAAACAACTTTTTTTTTCATTCAAGGAATAGTTGACTGTGCTCCTGCCACACTCAGACACTGTACTAAATACGGTGGGTTGAAAAATGAAAGGAACACAAGATTATAACAATCCACCTAGAACTACCACATATTAGAATATGTATATCACTGGGAATTAGAATGTGAGTTCACAGGAAAACTCGAATAGCTGCTGAAGTAAAACTACCATAAAAAAGAGCATTGAAATGTGTATATAGGATATAGTTGAGGGCATCAAGTTCCTTGTGGGAAGAAGTGGAGTGTGAACAGACATCCATGTGAGTGTTTTAAAAAAAAAGGTCGCTTTAAATAAGAGACCAGAGCTCACAGATGATTCATATCCCAACTAAACCAGCTGTTTGTACTAGGATCAATGAGTTGATGGAATTTTGATCTGTCCTTCCTTTCTCTGGATGCATGGATCTAAAAGCTGTTATCAAACATGACCAGAGAGGGAAGACATAAAGATAATATACAAGCCACTACTGATTTTCCATAAAATATTCATGAAATCCATTGAAAGAAACTCCAGGCAGACACCAAACCCATTTCACACACAGTTTACCCTCTCACTATAGTATTTCTCCTAGTTTGCTACAGTAAGTTGATCTTGCTCAGGATCTCACACCTGAAATAGGGTTTGCAAACCTTTACATACAGTTAGGCATGGTTATTTTTGAAAAGCAGGGTATAGAGAGCTCCATTTGACCCTCACCGCTTTGCTTGTGAAAAGATTTTAGAAAGCATTTGTATTTAAACATTTTGTCCTATGATCAAACCAAAACTAGTTAGATGGCTTTATCAACATCTTACCAAAGTCAAAACTAAAATGAACACACTGAAAAGAAATGAGGAAGCATATATTAAATATTAAATGGTAAAACTATGGTTGATTTTCCTACATTTCCTAAATATTTAGTAATGAGAATGTGTTGTTTTATAATGAAAACAGCTGGTGATGTAACGAACTCAGTGACAGAGCACTCTCTAACATGCATTCAATCCTCAGGGGAGGGGAGAGAACTTTTATAACAGTAGATAGTTTTATTTGATGATACAATAAAATATCTTTAAAGTAAAAATAAATTTCAAACTGAGAACCTTCAACAGTCGTCATTTCTCTTTACATTTTTTTTCTTCTTTTCTACGATATGTTTTACCCTTCACGCAGATTGTCCATTCTTTCACACACGTATAAGCTTCCACATTTCTGCTTCAACATTTCAACAAGTTCTAGCCTCTTCCTCCTATCCTTCCTTTTCCTCCCTTCCCTCCTCCTCTTTTTCTTCTTCTTCTTCCTCCTAACCCTCCCCCATCCCTCATTTTTATAGTACTAAGGATTGAACCTAGGTCCTTTGCACTGAGCTACATCCCCAGCTCTTTATTTATGTCTTTATTTTGAGGCGAGTCACTAAAGTGCTAAGTCACTAAATGGCCCAGGCTGGGTTTGCTGGGATTGCAGGCACAGGTCACTGTACTCACCTTCCTCTTTTTTTTTTTTTAATTGCAGTCACAACTTTTTGGACATGAAATTCATATTGCTATTTATCTTACAGCATTCTGTAATGGCCCAAGGACAACACTCCCAGACAAGACAGTCATCTGGCGTTGATTGCTGCAATTGTTCCTTTCCAGGCCAATAGTGGTGTCTTCACTGCCAAATCCTGTGATCTCATTTCAGATGCTATTTGACTTCTTAGCATGGAACATTTCTTGTGTCTCTCCCCATTTCCATACTTTCTGCTTTTTTTTTTTTTGAATCTGTCGCTTTCATTGTTTCCTGGCCTCTTATTATTGCTTCTAGAAACTTCAGATGAGTCGGGTGTGGTGGCACATACCTATAATCTCAGCTACTAGGGAGGCTGAGACAGGAGGTTGGCAAGGTTGAGGATAGTCTGGGTCACTTGGTGAAATCCCACATCTAAATAAAAATATTAAAAATAAAGGCCTGAGGCTTTAGTTCAGTGATAGAGTATTTATCTAATGTGCAAGAGGCTCTGGGTTCAATCCTCAGTACCATTTTTAAAAAATGCAGATGCTCCTCAGGGATCCATTTTCATCTTCACAGATTTTTTTGGTGGGGGAGAGGCAAAGAATCCTACATTTGTATTATTTAAATCATTACCTTATGCTCGGGCCTCTCACACATATATCATCAGCTCAACTTTCCTGACTGAAACACTTACTCCTAACCACCTACTGACATTTCCGAAGCATCTCACACACCACATGTCTAAAATAGAACTCATTCCCTGCCTCTCTTCACTGGACAAATTGGCTCTTCATCTGTGATTCTCCCTCCTCTCTCCCTGTGACCTCATATCCACTTAAACTCCTGGCTTTGTTTCTCTTTTGAAATCTCTCCATTCCTAACAGTGTTGTTTTAGTTCTGTCCTAACAATTGTTTTGTGTTCCAGGGTAACTGCCGGGGACACACAGTCTTCCTGGTCCCTTGTACGGAGCCACTATTTCTACTGGTGCAGCACTATTCTTAAAACTCAACTGTGATTCCAACTAGAATATAAGCAACTTTGAAGGCAAGGACTGTAGTTTAATTATCTTTGTATCCCTGGGGTATAATATATGCCTGGAACAGGCAGATGCTCAGATGTCTAATTAACAGTAGGAAGCTGTAAAAATTGATGTAAGATAATTTCCCCAAGTAAAGAGTAAGTCAAGATAATGGTGCAATGTTCTGCAGGGTTTTATTTATTCATTTATTTATTTATTTATTTATTTATTTATTTATAGAACATTAGGAGGAGTTCATGGGCGAAAAGAATGAGGAGTTGGGCTTCATTTGCAGAAAGGAATTCTAAAAACAAGGGATGAGTCAGGGACCTCTTGACCTTGGTGGATTTTGTTTTCAAATATTTCCTTGGAGCCCCAAAGCAGAAAAGATCCTCCATAGGTTGTATAAGGCCAAAACCTCTACACCAAAGGAATGACTGAGCCAAAGATTAATCGCTAAAAATATTCCTCTGAAGATATTTAGTAAAAATCAAAAGAATTTGACAAATTGGACCAGTGAACTGATTACAATTTTCTTGCCTTCACCAGCTTTGATTCTTGTGTTATCTGCATATGTTGCATAAAATATTTTATATAACTGTTAAAAATGTAAAATCTGAATAGCAAAAATAAAAAGATTTCAGGATTTCTAGAGCGACATACAAATAAGTATTATGCCCAGGGAGTGAAGCATGGTGCTTCAGTCAAGGTAGCAGTTTATTAACTAAGGCACTAGCTTTTCTCTCTTGCAAATGTCCACTGTGGCATCTCCAGTACCAAGTACTGATGGTCCATCATGGGTTCTCAATGCATCCTGAATGAATGAATGATTGTTGCCATGAGTATTTTGCTAAAGTCTAGACTGTACAGGAATCTCTTGAGGCTCTTAGGGGACTGCTTCTGCCACCTACCACACCCAAATCTGCAGATGCTCAAATTCCTATATATAAAGTGGCATGATATTTGCATATAACCTACCAGTATTCTCATACATATTTCAAATCACCTCTAGATAACTTAAATATCTAACATGGTACAAATGTCCTATGAAAAATCATTATATTGTGTTGAGGGAATAACGATAAGAAAAAGAAAGTCTGTACATGTCTTTTTTTCTAAATATTTTTGACCCATGGTTGGTTGAACTCACAGAATTGGATCCTGCATATACAGAAGGCAGCTGTACTACTTTAGACTATAAGCTTCTGAAGGGCAAGAAAATGCATTAACTGACGCTTGAATTGATGGGTGGAAGGCAGGAAGAAGGTGTCGGTTATGTTTGCCATGGTTTCTGTAGACAGAGAATCTAAGTAGAGAATGTCATTCTAAGAAAAGTTGGCTATGTAACTACATGGGAATAAAAACCCTAAAACAATGCCCATACATCTTTTAACAGATACGAGGAGAGGTTAAAATTTTGGAGTAAGACTGCAGCAATGAAATTTCAAGAAAATGGTTTTCTTATACATCTAATATTTAAAAAATAATATAAAGCAAACTTAAACTTTTTGGTCTTTATTGAAATCAAATTAGTGCATATTATATTCTTACATTGGAAGTATTTTTGTATAATGTCTTTGTGCAGATAAAGAAATTTACTGAAAAGAACTTCACTTTCAAATCACCTATTTTATGAGATGTCTGTGTTCCAAAAACACACATATAATAAGATTATGCCCATATCAAATGCTCCTTATACTGTTCTTTTAAATTCTTATTTCTTTAAGAAGCAACTAAAGACTGTTTTTTTAAATGTTCTTAGGAATTCTGCCTCCAATGTCTCAACATACAATTATCTGGAGCTTGGTGCTCTTTTTGTGTATTATTAAGTTTCTGTTTTCTCTTTCTTCTAGTTTCACTTGCCTTCTCTGGGCCCTTTCTGTAATGGAGACCAATAATAATTCAATAGGTATGTGAGTTATGTTACCTATAAATCATTTGGGGGACCTTAACCTCTATGCTTCTTGACAGCAGGGCCTCTTTTCTTTCATCTCGGTGTCATTAGCACCTAGCAAATGCTTGACACCAGTAGGCCTGCAATTGATATTTCTGAATGTGTAAATGAACACCTTACATTAATAAATCACCCCAATTTCTTTCAGTCCTGAGAAGAGGACTGAATGCAAAACAGAAGGAAGATTTACAGAGGATTCTTGTTCTGACACTAACCAACAAAGGAAAATTTCTGTCCGTCACTGACATAAATCATGAAGCTAGGGTGGGATGCCAGATAGGATTAATATTTAAGTTTATGTTGCAAGGTTTTATGAAATTGCAATTTCAAACAGGTATAAGATTAGCTATATGTGGAGATGAAGAAGCAGCTATCAAAGGCTGCCAGCCTGGTGTGTCTAGAGCGCTGGGAGCCCCAGGTTCAGCTTGCACTGCTATTCAACTCTAACTCTGGACAGAGCGATGACCTCAGCTCTGCCACTCCTTCCTCATTTCTACAAACACGGATAGTATCTTGTCTCACTGCTTATTATTGGAAGGCTATTGAGAGAATCACAAAAGATCAAAAGGTTAGAAGTTTTATGTAAACTATGTTTCATTTAAATATAAGTTAACTTTATGCTATGTTTTGGATAAGTGTCCCTCAAAGGCCTATGTGTTGTAGATTTGGTCTCCAGCCTATGACAGAACCTTTAAGAGGCAGTGCTTAGAGAAAGTTAGGTCAACTGGGGTGTGACCTTGAAGAGGACTGTGGAATGCCTGGGTCTTTCTCTTTGTCCCTTTCTCCTCCCTCCTCTTTTTCTTCTCTCTGCTTCTCTGCTTTCCACTGAATGAGGTGAGCAGTTTCCTACACCATGCACTTCCACTATGATTTACTATGTTGCCACAGCCTAAAGGTAATGAGATCAGCTAACCATGGATTGATCCCTCCAAAATAGTGAGGCAAAATACACCATTGTCTTTATCAAGTTAATTATCTCAGGTATTTTGCTAAAGTTATGAAAAGCTAACACATCCTATTACTGTTAATAGCAGCATGGTCTAAAAACTGAGCAAGTCTTAACTTTATATATAATGTGCTACAATTTCTATACGATGTAGCAAGATGCATTCTGAAAGTAGAAGTAAAAATCTAAAGTAGAAATCATCTCAAACCTAAGATTAATGTTTTAGAGAGGAAACAAGGTTTCTTTACTGTTCGAAAGTCACATTTATGGTAGTAACTGGGTTTGAGGCAACATCAATGTTTTATTGAATATTAAAATTATGCACATTTGAGTCCCTATGACTTAGGAAAAAACATGAACAGGTTATTTTAAGAAAACTGTGATGTGATCAATGTAAATGGAATTTAGTGCTCCTTTTCCTTGGTTTCAAAAATCACAGTTGAGAAGGGATGAGAGAGCTGGACTAGGGCTGTGCAGAGGTCCCAAAAGAGAGCTTCCCAGATATCCTACAGCAAGCACTCCTGCCCTGATGAAACTGGTAATATCACTAGAATTTGTAAACCTTAGGCTAGGTCCCAGGGAAGGGAGTCATCTTGAGCCAATCAGCATAGTTCGTACATTTGTGACCTGGAGTTGGTTGCTCTGTTAATCTCCTGCAATTTGGGACCCCTGAGAAGGGAGTAAGATTTCATAGTAAGTCAGAATCAAGAAACGGTCATTACATATTATGAGTCATAAATAACTGCCTATCATGACCAGGAAATGACTATCATCACTTCTAGACCAAAACACAGAAAGTTGAAAACTTTATATGCGTAAGAGCCTCACATTAAACGAAACATGGTTGGAGCCACGTTAATTTGATCTAGAAGTTAGAACACCTTGAATGAAGCGTACATTTTTAAAAAAACATACCAATTTAAAATGAATTTGGATTCCACTTTCTTCATGAAAATGATAGTACTCAACATGGATTACCTATCAAGAATTCCAAGTTAGTGTTAGTCAAATCAACCAAGTTTTAATTAGAAGTGAAAGCGTGTCAGGGAAATAATAAAAATAGAAAATTTTGTTTGAAGCAACTTATTGATTTTGAGGAAAATCATAACACTCTGTCCCTGGCTTCCAAAACCTCACGTTCATCCCCTTATGCAAAGTGCATTCAGTCCATCTCCAAGTGTTCCCCAAGTCTACACATATTTCCAGTGTTTCTCAAGAGTCCAAATCTAAAATCTTGTCTGTGACTCAAGGCAACTCTCAGCTGTGAACTCCTACAAAATTAAAAAAGAATAGTCACATATTCCTCACACACAATACCACAGAATAAGCAATATCTTTCCACAGGGATACATGGAATAGAAAGCAACTGAACCAAAGCAAGACTCAAACCAGAAGCTCTATGTCCTGCATCTGGGAGATGTAGTGGCATGACGTGAGCTCAAAAGGGCTTGGGAAGCTGGTTGCAGCCTGTGCTAGCTTTGCTTCCAGTCTTGTGATTTTACTTCATAGAAGTTCTGTGTTTCTAGCATCACTTGCACTGCAGTTTTGGCTTCACTCTCACAGCTTTATGCATCACCATCTTAAGGCCTATGTGTAGGAATTCTGACCTGCCACACAACGCCTAGTTCTCTAGGCCTTCCTTTCAAATCTGGGAGAAAGCTTCTACAACTCTATACTCTTATGTTCTGCACGCCTGAAAAACCAGTATTATGTGCACAACATCAAGATTTGCTGCCAGTGAGAGCAGTAGCCAAGCTATCATGACTGCAGCAGCCTCTGAGTACCTAGATGGTTGAGCACAGTAAAAATGAATCCTGAGGGGAACAACTTCCTACTGGTCCTGTACCAGCAGAGTGCCCCGTGTTCTCTTCACAAAACAAGGTCTTTCAAATGAGTTTATATTTTTGCATTCTTGAGCCTGCAGTGGGCAGAGTCTGCCCAAAACCTGATGTGCTCTCAAGGCATGTTTGTCCTGGTACAAAGAAAGTCCTTGACTTCTTTTTAATGGTTCTAATCTCTTCAGCAAATGCACCTTCTTTGGCCCAAACATTTCAGACACTTCTTTTCCAGTTAAACTAAATTTTCCACATCTTTCTGCCCTGCTTTTTGCTCTCAATTCTCACTGCAAATCTGATTAAAAACATCCAGCAATTGCCTGAATTATGGGTTACCTTGAAATCTTCTTTGCCAGATCAACCAGTCGTTTGCCTTTAAGTTCATCCTCATACAAAATCTTAGGGTATGGACCCTATGTAGAAAAATGATTTGCCAAATGTAACATGAATGATCCCTAGCTCAATTCCCGCTAGAATTCTTGCTCCTACCAGAAGCCTCATGAGGAAAGATTTTACTGTACACATTCTAATCAACATTCCAGTCTTCTGAGCTCACACCAGAATCATCATCAGTTAAGCTCCACTTAAAATATTCTAAGGCTTCTCTAGTCTGCATCTTCAAACCCTTCCAAATTCCTTCCAAAAACCAGTTCCAAAGGCTCCTAAACCACATGGTCAGGTAGTCACAACAAGGACTTCACTTTTTGGTTCTAATTTTTTGTGTTGGTAAGTTTTCTGATGCTGTGACAAAATGCCTGAAATAAACAATTTAAAGAAAAGAATTATTTTGGTTAATAATTTCAGAAGTTTCTTGGCTCCATTGCTTTAGGTCTGTGCTGAGGAAGAAACATCATGATGGAAAGGTGTAGTTGAGGAGATCTGCTCAGAGGGAAAGAGCATGAGAGAAAAAGGTGAGAGACCAGATACTGTCCTCAGGGTCAGCTCCTTCATCTAGACCCCACCTTTTGCTTCCTCCACCACTCAATAATGTCATCAAATTATGATCTTATAAGTGGATTAACCCACTTGATGAAGTTAGAGCCTTCACAATCTAATGACTTTCTCAAAAGCCCATCAGTTGACAACCAAGACTTTTACACATGAGTTTGGGGGAGTTTTTCAAATCCAAATCATAACAAGGCCAAGATATTTATCATGTGAACCAGCCCAATCCAACACCAGCACCTGAACATACTGTGAAATAGACCCAACCAGGGTCACTGTAATGATGGTCCCTGTTCTGCCTTCCCAATTTCACTGCTTTTAGCTCCATAGCCATGACAGGAAAACAGATCAGAGCCAAAAGTGGATTAAACACAAGTTCAGAGAATACAAATTAAAAACCCTTCATAAGCTAACCAGCCTCCAGCCAAATAAACGCTGTGAGGGAGACTTCTAGAACTCTAGAAATTACTTTCCTGGTAGAAATCACTAACGTCCATGGCATACTTCCATTTGTGAGCAAATCTGTATTTCCTGAGTCTCACAAAGTCTATTTTTCCAAGCTTAATGTTTTTTCTTACAGCCAACATGCTAGACTCTGGTAAATCTGTTCAACCACTCTAACATGTTCTAAAATTGTAAACCAGAATCTACAGTTTTAAAAATTTCTCACTGCCTTCACACACCCTGTGCTCCTCATGCGTCAGAAACAACGCAGTTGCTTCCTTGTCTCCTCGGCTGCTTTACCTGAGCTGGTGGAGGCAGGGGATTTGCTGCGCCGGGAAGGTCCTGGGCTCTTGGTGGTGCTCCTGCGGGATGATGAAGCTATTTTGGTGTAAGAAGTGGACTTCACCACGCGACATTCTGGGGGAGAGAACAGCAGTGATACATCAGGACTGGGTTACAGCAGACAAACCATCTCAAAATACCTAACAGTCTAGCTATAGAAACATACAATCATCTGCAGTCACACCTATGTGTGCTCCTATTCTAATGCTTGGCTATGACAATGGAACCAAGAAATAATGTATGCCTCTGTGCAGAGTGGATTGCTTAGACATCAAAGTCAGTGATATCCTAAGCCTCCAAGTTTACCAGATTTCTTACCCTTACAAGCAGGCAGTTACTTGACTACTTCCTTAGAATAGATTCAGTCCCTGGCACTGAAGTTTAGTTTCTAGTAACAAGAAACCAAGGACACACTGTAGATGCTCCAAAATTCTGCTGAATGAAGTGGCTTTGGCAGGTTGAAAGAGAAGCGCTTCTTAAAAGCTCCTGACAAACTGCCCCCCACCCCCGCCAGACTGTCTGACGCAAACTACACTTTCACCAGAGCATGAATGGGCATTTACCTGACCCCTTGTTAAGTTTAGGTATTATTTTTCCAAAAAATTTTTCAAATTTCCAAACAAATATAAAAGTTCATTGCTCAACTCTGAATCAGTTTAATTGACAGTATTGTATATTTCCCCCCATGCGTATTGGCCATTTGTATTTCTTCTTTCTCAATTATTTACTTACATCCCTTGCTCATTTGCAATTAGGATGATCTTTTTCTCATTGTTCGTAACAATGTATTCTATATTAAAAATTTATTCCTTAATCTATCATGTTCTAAATATTTCTATTTATAGCAGTTATTAAAATGTTTGCCTTTTTTTCCCCTTCTTTTTGAGACAGGGTCTCACTATGCAGTTCAGGCTGGCCTTCAGCTCACTTTGTAGCCCAGGCTGGTCTTGAACTTGCAACGATCCTCCTGTCTCAGCCTCCTGAGTGCTGGGATTACAGGAGTGTGCCACCACACCCAGAAAAATGTTCGCCTTTTAAAAGTGGTATTTTAAAAAATATAATAGTTTAAAATTAAAGTGTGATTTATTAACTTTTCCATTATGCATTTTTAAACCATTTTATGCTTTAGTAACAAAGAACTCCTAATTCTGCAACTGAACATCTAATGCTAATGTCTGGCTTAATCTTTGAATTTTTTCTTCCTTATCAATATGATTCTAATTGTGTAAGTTCAAAGCATGTTTCTTTCCCTTATCTGCTCCAAACAAACAAAGTAGTTCATATTATTTAGTAAAAATGAATGAAAGTGTACATAAAATGAAAATGTTAGAAGACTTGAAATACAAAATAGAACATAGGGAAGAGACTCATGCATTGACCTGCGGCAAAAAGAAAAGATTTCATGAAATAGGTGGGGGTATAAGGTGAAGGAGGGAAATTGTGCCTTGAGATAATAATACTTGTGACTTCTTCTGCCTTTTTTTCATAGTCAAAAACAGAGAGAAATGAATCAGGGCACACTGAACCTGCTGAGTTTTTCTCAGAAGTTACTAGGGCCACTGCTGGCTGTTTTGGTGTACCCAGGTAGTCCTGTAGGACATTTCATTTCTTTTTTTCTTTTTCTTTTTTTTTTTTTTTTTTGCACAGTACCGGGGATGACATTTCATTTCTTAAGAGAAGGGAAACAAGTTATACATATGGGCACAACAGTAAAAATTAGGAATGACCAAGAAATGGCATGAATAATATAGAAGATATGATCAGAAACACCAAGACCATTCACATGGGGCAATAATGCCCAGAATGTGTGCATAGAGATTTTAATTCACAAAACCAAGTTTTAGACTGTGAGAGGACCTCACAGAGCTCAGGACTCTGGGTCCCTGCAAATGATAACACATTCTTGAGTTTGTCCCAGATTTGGACATCTGCAGTATATTAATAACCAAACTGCATTGGCATAATGTGGCTGGTCTGTGGCATGCTTCCAGTTCACTTGTTTATCACGTACCCACTATGTGCTGGGTCCTGAGAACTACAGGCAAGATGTAGAACCAACAATACAAATTTGGAATTTGAAATACTGGCCACCTGGTAGTGGTGCATAATTTTTTTGTTGTTTTGCAAGCCAAGTGTCTTTGTTACTAAATTTTATTTCACAAAACATTGAAAAATGTTGGCTAGTGCAACTGATTGTTCATAAATAATAGCATATTCAATCACGCTAATCAAAATCAAGACTAGAATGACCAGAACTTTTTGCCTCAAGTCATGAACATTTAGAGGTCACATAAATTTAAAACAATAATTTAAAAAGCTCAGCATCTAGCTAGCAGGAACGAATAGTTAAAATAGAAAGTTACCAGATGGTGCACATTGTTAGTAACAGTCATTTTCAAGTTGCAACATGAATTAAAAAATTGATTTTAGGGTTTGTCCCAGGAGCCAGAACTGGTAGTTATGGTTCTAACTACCAACCAGGGCTCTCTCTACACAAGCATAATCGAACCAATCTTGCCCCACTAGCTGACATTTTCCCATCTACTAGAAATATACTCATTATTTGTCAGGCACCTCAGTTTTAGGAGAGCAAATGTAGGAATTTCAAGAAATTTCCGAAGTATTGAAAAAAGCTTATGGGCTCATGTCATGCCTCTGTTACTTTCATTGCTTCTTTTGAACTCAGTTATCAGCAGATTATTAATCAATCAAAGTTATTTGTTTACTCCTGTATCTCCCCTCACCCCTTTCTACTTTGGGTATTATCTAGTGCTTGATATATTAACAGCAAATAACAGCTGTTCAAAAATAATGCTGGTCCTGGTACTACTTCTGTGAACTCTTAGTATTCACTGGACTAATCCAACCTCTTATTTTAGAAATGAGGAAATGGAATCTTAGGCTAAATAAATGACTTGAATCAGAATGCAAGTCTCTTTGGTTGATGACTTGCTCACCATCCCAGTGTCTGATATTGTGGGCTACGCATGCTTGAGAAATGCATATGTTCATGGTCAGGGCAGACAAATGAGTGACAGTGGATATGGGAAGGGTGGCAAGCAACTAGTTTTAATATCAACATTACATTAAGAATTCAAGATACTAAAGTTAACTTTCTTTCAAGTTGTCTATTATATTAGAAAAATGAATAATAAACTCTTTCAAAAATTAAGGTATACTGAAGTAATAATGGGGAAATCAGAGTCTGAAAGATAATTACAAATATTACAACTCTTGTGCCACTTGCCTTCAGGGTAAGAGTAGGCTGCATGAGTCATACTGGGGATTAGCATAATTTTGAAAGACTTGTGCTGAATAGCAGAAATGGAAATAACACAAAGTTACAGTCACTGCCCTGTATCCCTGGTCAAAATAAATCCAACGACTACTATAGTGCCAACACATAAATTAGAGAAAAACTACAGCTGTAATTATCTTTCTAATTAAATTTTGGATTTAATTTAATTAAGAATTGTATTTTATAGTAGTGAAAAATGCAGTGAGAAAAAAGTAAATGTTGACTTAGAGAGAATACCAAAATTATTGCCAGATGAAACCACAAGTTAGAAACATTATGAGTAACACGACCTAATTGGCCAGTACATAGAAAATCTTTTTGTCCATACAAAGGACAATTTCACTGTCTCTGGCAAAGAAGAAAGTGGCACCTCTTCACCTCTTACATTGGAGAGCTTGCTTTGGGGGACAATCACTTTTTTATTCTGATCATTTTTGGCATCCTTAACTTTACTAACCAATTTTCAGAGAGGGCTGCATTTCCTTAGGCTGTGGAGATACTGGACACTGCAGATACTCCCTTAAGCAGGAGGACACTGAAGGACTGGAGTGGGTCACTTGGAGGAAGCCACTAGACTTGCTACTAGAGACTGCAGCATACCTGAGGTACACTTGTCCCTTGGTAACCCCAGGGCACTGGCTCCAGGACCCCCATGTATAACGAAATCTGTGGATACTTCTGTCCCTTGTATGAAATGGCATAGTATTTACACATACACTGTGCAATCCTCTTGTATACTTTACATATCTCTAGATTACACCGAATACCCAATACACTGCAAAGTCTACTGAAATAATTGTTGTACTGTTGTTAGTGAATGGCAATGAGGGAAAAAGTTCATAGCGTTTAATACAGATGCAACTTTTTTCCTGAACATTTTCCACGCACAGTTGATTGAATCTTCTTGCTATAGTTTGTGTCTGGATGTCCCCACAAAGCCTCATGTAGTCATGGCAGTGAACTTCTAGAATCTGTGATTGATTCATAGTCCAATGCTGGGATTATGGGTTTGAGTGCTACATCCATCCTTGGATGGAAGCCTATATACAACGTAAGGGACAGAAAGAGTCTTCTCTCACGCTCTTCCCTTTTGCTCTTGTTGCTTTTATGATTTTCCACTGTCATGAACTGTGCCCTCTACCATGTGTCACTCTGCCTTGAAGCCAGCTGATTACAGACTAAAACCCCCACAAACTGTGAGATAAACAAACGTTTCCTTCTTTAATTTTGGGCATCAGGTATTTTGTCTCAGCAATGAGAGGAAAGTAACCAAGATACTTCTCTTTAGTTGTTCGATAGAACCAGTGGACGTGGAAGACTGACCCTAAAGGGACATGATAATGTTGAATATCCTAGTGCCTAGGGTGGTACTGTTGGAAGGTGGTGGAATTTTTGAGAGAAGAGGCTTAGAAGGAAGTCACTGGGTCACTGAGGGAGTGTCCTTCAAGGGTATCATGGGACTCTCGTTCTGTCTCTGCTTCCTAGCTCAAGATGTAAAGTCTCCTCTGCCACAACTATGATGTGTGGTCCCCAGTGGGGATTGGAAGCAATGGGGCTATCCAGTCTTAGACTGGAACCTCCAGAACTGTGAGACAATAAACCCTTTAGACCAATCACACAAATCGTTTGGTGACCCATAACAAAGCAAGCAAATAAGAAAGTAAGCAAGTTTTTATTAAATCATTATTTTACAAAGTTCTTATATTGATCCCACTAGCCAGCCTTTCTGGTAAGCGGCACAGACCATGCGTGACTCAGGAGGAGAAAAGTCAGTGCCTCCTGTAAGCCTACTTATGTGCAGGCTGAAAATCACCAAACCCTCTCACCTCATAAGCCATCAGTGGAGGTCAGCCTGAACTGATAGCAACTGAAGTACAAAAAGCACCTGAAGGATTGTATTGTTAGGTTGAATTTACAGGCACGGGGCTGACAGTCTGAGCATGTACGGGGAGGATAACAGTTTGCGATACGGCAAATATGGGGGATTTTTTCTGTCTTGTTTTTAAAGTCCAATAATATTCTCACTGTTTTGTTTTATTCTTTTTTTTTTTTCTGCTTTACTTGATGTTCTGTTTTGATTGGTTTTATTCTGTTTTGTTTTGGTCTGATTTTGCTATAACTGATGGAATGGAAAACTACTGTGAAGATAACAAGATATACTATACTAGCCATTGTTGTTTTTCCATTACCCTGCTTTAATATTCTGTACCAATTTCACTGTTGTGTTTTGATTGGATTTATTGTTTTGTTTTGTTGAGTTGTACTATCTTTAAAATGAAATGACTTCAATTCTACTGATGAAATTTGAGAAATGCATTTTATAGAATTACCTTTTGAAGGGCAAAGAAACTAGGGAATTCATTTTTTAAAATTTCATCAGTTTTTCAGGTCTAAATATTGTAATCTTAACAACTACTTTCAAGATAACAATATGCAAAATATTGCCTAGTGTTAATTTCCTACTCCTTTTTTCTAAATTCTGTATCATTTTTATCCTTTGTTTGTTTTTAAAATAAAAAAATCTAAAAAAGAAAAGAAAGTTCCTACATTCGTAGGTCTTTGAGGTGAAAGTATCATTTTGCATATGGTCTATACTAACATTAACTGTATGGATGTTCGGGGGATTTAGTAAGATAGAAGTAAAAGTGTTTTTCACTTTCATCCAGGGCACTCAAGAAATGACCATCCTGTGATGGACAGATTTAAAGAGACAACCCAGACAGTGATGTATAGGGAAGAGGTGGAACATATTCTTTAGCCACATTTCCAGATGCATAAGAACCTTCACTTGAGAACCACTCCCAAACAGTAAGTAGGCAGAAATGCTATAGGAGATGTGGAGGAATAGAAATGATTACAGAGCCCTACCACAGGCACCAGAAGCTCACCTGAGGATATAGAGCATCCATGAATCAAAAGGACCCACTTGTACCTTTTGGAGAAACTTGAACAAGGAAGAGGTGAAGACCTCTGGGTAGACACCCAGACAACCTTGGTGCCATGCTACATGTTGGCCAGGAAATACTCTTTAAATAAGGAATGTTTTTACTTGGAAACTGGTCAGAATAAAAGCATTTGCAGAAAGTAAGCCTTTCACCTTGACTCTACCTTCAGTTGTTCTGAAGAGTGAAGGAGCTAGTTCAAGTCCATCTAAAAGAATTCATTATATGCAGTAGATACTTGGTACTCTCTACCCTATTCTGATAACAGAGACAAATTTCTTCTTAATTTGGCAAAAGTACAAAGCATCTAAATGGAACAATATTCCTCTCTGTTCATATATGCAAAAGAGAGTCAGGAAGCACATTCAGTTCCAGACAGTTTTTATAAAAATGGCACAAACTGAATGACAAAAAAAAACTGGAAATTCTGGAGAATTCTCCAGACTTGTCCTTACATGTTCCTATTCTCCAAATTGGAAGGAACCTGTCAGAATATCAAGGTTAACTCTGAGTCAACTGGCTCCTGTATTCAGGAGAGTTCTCCCTCTGAATGGCTGTCCAGCTCACCTCCAGTATCTCCTATGCAGGGATCCGGGGGAGGGGGTCCCTCACTTTCTGTCTTACCTTTTGGAAACTTCTGCCACCTTTGATTCATCTCCAGCTTTTCTGCATGGGTGACCTAGACAGACCATTCCTGATAGAATTGATGACTAAAATTTTCTGCCTATAGATACATAATGACTTTCATGCTCCGCAGCAACGTTATAACAAATGTAGGCTCCTTGCAGGAAGAGCTCATGTGCATCTTCTAGCTCCATGTTCTAGGAAGTACTGAGGCCTGTCCTGTGCTTCTGTTCCATCTGGTTTTTGAGTTAACCCGACAGCACAACAGGACTCCCATTGCTACTGCCTACGGGGTTTAGGAAAGTGCTGCTTCCTTAAGCTCCATATGCAGCGTGTCAGGGATAGAAACAAGATCAAGACATTCTAAAACACAGCTTTAAAAAAATCCGATCTGGAGCAGACTGAGCTGGAGATGAAGGCATCAGTTGGAGTGACTTAGCAAGAGAGTAAAGTTCCCCAAACTGAGACTTTAAATGTACCTTCTAAAAATACAGGCACGTGTGTCTCAACCAGCACCTCAGCCGGCCCAGCACAGCTTTGAGAACACCGGCTAAGCCTCCAGCTGGCGCCCACGTGTTCCTGCACCGTGCGGCTCGGAGGCGCTGGCTGGGAGTCGGTGTGTTATATAACATCTGCAAAAGGATTTATGGTGCTGGCATTTTCTGTATTAACATCTCACTATTCAGATCTACTGTTGTGATATCATGAGTGATTCTCCTCTCTAAATACGTTCCTTTTTTCTAACAGTCAAATAAAAGTTAAGTTTTTCCTACATAGCAGTCTAGAGGGTCCTGAGGGGGTAGATGGTTTTACTCCAAAGAGTCCCTAGTAACCTAGCTTCCTGCTGTCTTGTTTCTGTCATGCCAAGTGTTTTCATCCACATGGCCCCAATTGGCTTGTCTTGCTACGTCTGGGTTTCAGCCTTGGAGAAAGGAGAAAACGAAGGCCTCCAAACACTGGGGAACAAAAGCTGCCTGTGTCTTGTTCTACCAGTTCTTTATTTCCTGGAATTGAGTCTAGCCTTGCCGTCTTTTCCTTTTCATATGGCAACTGTGCTGTTTAGTGCCAGTTGCTAGTTACATTCCTGGCTTCTACACACTAGATACCAGTAGCACCTCCTTAGATATGATGCCCCAAAATGTGTCCACACATTGCCAAATGTCTCCTGATGGGGGACTATTGCCTCTAGTTAGGAACCATCACTGGATAACTCCCTCAGACAATGTTTCTGGATTGAGGCCTCAATTAATTCCTGAATTCTTGATGATAATAAGGATGCCATCACCAACTATACACCTGGGCTCCTAAGGAATACATTTTACACATTCTAGGGGTTTGACCAAATTGATAGTTTTGGGCTTTAATGTATCCAATAGGATGAAGTGATGCACTTGGTGATCCTGAATGTTTTCTAGAAATCTTTTTACAACTGGATTAGCATCCATTACTTGGAATATAGGGTCTTGCAATGTTGATGGTTTCTTAGCTGCGAATTGGAGGTAGAGGAGGTCATGTGGCACAGGTAGAGAAGGGTGACTTCCATGAGGTGCTGTGCAAGCCTGAGTGTTGCAGAAGGGCCAGGGATGCATACACAATCAGCTACACTGGAAGTCAAGACCTTTCTCTTCCGGGTCCCACGGAACTCTGCACAGACATTTTTGGAACCAACCCAAAATAGCATTCTCCAAGTTTATTTTAGCTGAGTACAAGCACCCAGGAGGAAATTTTTTGTTCTTAACCTATTGAAACACGAAGCTTTGTAACTCTGGTCATTAAGCTTGGCAGTATTGCCTCAAAACAACCAAATCATGTCCCTTTTAGCTTCTTAAAACTCAGGCACTTATGTTTCTGAATTTGAAATGTCAGTTTAGTTGATAAGTTTGTTTTCCTCATAGGAACCCAACATCATCAGCAGTAAATATGTCCAAGAAAAAAGTCTTTTCTCAGTGACCGTCCTCTGCTATTTGCTCAGGGCCAGCTGCCTCTTCATGGGCCAATGTAGTTTCACTGAGAGGCTTCTTGTGTTTGAAGGTACAGCAGTCA
>RJWT010003843.1:0-35174 GCA_004365215.1 Cuniculus paca | reverse complement strand
AAAAAGTATGTACCAATGTTCATTTCTTGGCTTTCATAACTATGTTGTGATTATATAAGATTGTTTCCATTACAAAGCAAGAGGAAAGGCCCATAGGAACTCTCAGCACTGTTTCTGCAATTCTCCTATAAAATTATTTCAAAACTTAAAAAAAAAATTAAGGAGGGACACTAAGAGCCAGCTGTGGCGGCACACACCTGTAATACCAGCTCACGGAGGCTCAGGCAGGAGGACCCCTGCAAGCGTGAGGCCAGCCTGGGCTACGTAGTGAGTTCGACTACACGCCAAGACCCTGTCTCAAAAAAACCAAAAAATAATAAAATAAAATGGAGGAATTTCAAACCTGAAAAACAGTCATCTTAACCATCTAAAAATCGCTCAAACATGCAAAAAATCGGTGAGCCTACTGGCACATGGCTGTAAATCAGCATATGGGAAGCTGAGGTAAGATGATCTCAAAATTGAGGCCGGCCTGGACAACTCAGTGAACCCCCATGTTAAAATAAGAATTTAAAAGCTAGGGATGTAGCTCAGCACCATGGTCCGTGCCCAAAGTGCACAAGATGCCCAGTCAACCCAGAGCACCAAAAAAAGAAAAGGGTTCAAACACTGCATTGACCTCAGAATCCTGAACAAGAGCAGACAGCGACTGACAACATAATACCTGTGTTAAACCAAACTCTTCAGACTCTGGGATGTCTGGATAGAAGGGTTTCAGATGCAGGCCAAAAAAAGGACCTAGTCCTGGGACAAGTTCCTGCGACTTCCAGCAACAAAGCTGGCAGGTGGCTGCCAAGCTGTCCGCTGGGTCACAGCTAAGAGGACTGACTGACAGGTAGTGCTGGTGATCAACCCAGGGCCTCGAGCATGCTAAGCATGTGCTCTACCACTAACCATACCACAAGCTCCAGGAGCTTCTTAAAAATGTTTTTAGGACTGGGGATATCAGTGGCACAGCACTTCCCTGGCAAGTGTGAGGTCCTGTGTTTGATTTCCAGTACCAAAAACAAACAAACAAAACAAGTTTTAGTAAAAAAGAAAAAAAAGTATTTTTAGTAACAAAAATTTGGATAAAAAGGTAGACGTTGTATATGCTGATCCAATGGTGGCTACGGACAAGCAGGGTAGGACTGAAGAAAGCAGGGAAAGCTTTGGGATAAAGGATGGTAAGGAGAAGTGACTGCTTGTTGCTTCTGGATTGCCTAGGACTGTAAACAGGATGCACAGACGCCTACAGGTCTGGAAAAGATTTGAGTTAAAGAGTTTGGTTTGGTCTTTTCGGAGGGGGGTTTGATACAGTGAATGCTGGACTTGAACTTACTACACTGTAGTCCATGCTGGCCTTGAACTTGCGGTGATCCTCCTGCCTCAGCCTCCCGAGTGCTGGGATTACAGGGGCGCACCACCATGCTCAGGTGAGTTACAGGTTTTAACTTATATTCCGGAATGTGATAGGCCCAGAGCTTGCTGAGTAATCCACCAATCTCTTCCTTCCATCCTCCAAACCTTGTAATTACATTTAGGACACCAAAATTTTTCTCTTACCACCTAGAACGCTCTGCAGAACTAAAGCTCAGCCCAGGACCATCATATTCAGATGAGTTGTCCACTTACACTAGGAACCCTAGAAACAGGCCTCTTGAAACATCTGATAGCGTGGCTTTCCTCAAGGCCCCACCTATTAAAGTAAGAACTTAGGAACAGAGCAGCAATGAGTTTAAACGGATTTGTCTTGGTTACTTTTCTCTCAACGCTGAGACAAAATACCTGACGCCCAACATGAAAGAAGGAGAGGTTTATTTCTTACAGTTTTGGGGGTTTCAGCCCATACTTAGCTGGTTCCAAAGCAGGTTGGTGTGGCTGAGGGGCAGCCTCACTGCAAGCAGCAAGAGCAAACAGGGCAAAACAGGCGAAAGTACACCTCGTTCCCAACCCTACATTGTATGCCAGCTCCAGCCCTGGGCAGGTGCAGAACTCACACCACCAATCCCAGCATTAGACAACAAACCAATCGCAAACTCTAGATTGAGCCACTTCCATGACTACATGAGGCCTGGGGGGACACCTAGACACAAACCCTGACACGATTAAACACAGAGGAAGAGTTCACCACTGTAGGGAGCTGATCACATGTGTGGGGCTAAAGCAAGGCCAGCCCTAAAAACACAGCCCAAAACAAGCCACACAAACAAACTGTTCTAGTTCCTAGAAGGCCAGGGGCCCAGGTCAGCCCGGCAAACAAGTTGCTAGGCAGTGAGGCTGAAAGTGACATCATCCTCTGCAGTACATAAATACAGTTGCTGCACAGGTTGAGCAGTGCCTCTCCTCCCTTCAGGAGAGCAAGGCCTCCACCTGACCCCAGCTTTGTCTCTTCTTTATTTTCTCACCCTCTCCCTGGCCTTCACCCCAAGAACCTCAAGAGCTGGGTGGGTCCCTGCACACCACCATTTGAAATTTGGTTACAAGACTAACTGCCAACAAATAGTTTCTTCTCTGAGACATAAACTAAATAATGAAAAAGAACATGAATAAAGAGAAGAAAGAAAAGGGTTTTAAACATATGATTAAATGAGCAAAGCTGGAAGGGGAGGAACTGCCATGAAAGTGCTAACCCCTGTGTTTTCCTTGATCCAAGTTTAGTAAAATCTTTGGAAAGATAAAGATAATTAAAACCAAATCATTTACAGAGCCCAAAAAAACAAAACAAACCTCAGAATTGAAAGGAAATAGAAAGCATTGTATTAAAATGACATAGTAAAAAAATCAAATATCACATAACAAATATAATAGCATAAACTTTCTTTTTAAAGACAAAGTATAAAATCAGGACAGAACACAACAAAATGTCAACTCATTAAATCTATAAAGTACATCTGCTTTCTTCTATGCATCTGGCACCTTTTTTTTTTGAAACATGGTCTCACTATGTAGTTCAGGCTGGCCTTGAACTCATTGTGCAGCCCTGCCTCAGCCTCCTGAGTGCTGGGATCACAGGCGTGTGCCACCACACCCGGCCTGATTTTTAAAATAAGCACTGCTTTTCATGAAATAAAAAGAATCAGGTCTTGCCCAAAAAGTAGTTCCAGCCTTTGTCTTAAGGCTTCTGGGGCACAAAGTGTGGGCCCTGGACCGTGTGCCCATCAGTCTCTGGGCCCTCTGGTCACAATGGCAGTGTGACCTGGGGAGAGTGTGGCCATCTGCATAGCTTTTGGGTGGCGCTGGCTGCTCATCCAAACCCTGACCCCAAGGCCTGGCTGGCTTCCTTGGCCAGGAACACCTGGTACCTACTGTGACACACTGATTTCCGGAGAGGGTGGGTTCTTGACCTCACAGGCGAAGATGGCGGGACTCTGCCCCTACATTCCTCTTCTCTTGGCCAATTTTATTTTATTTATTTTTATTTATTTATTTTTTTTGCAGCACCAGAGATTGAACTCATGACCTCCCGCTTACCAGGCAGGCGCTTAGGCCACTGAGCTAGATCCCCAGCCCTTGCTTTTTGAGACAGGTTCTCACTACGCTGTTCGGGCTGGCCTTGGGCTCACTTTGTAGCCCAGGCTGGTCTTGAACTCACAAGGATCTTCCTGTCTCAGCCTCCCAACTGCTGGAATTACAGGTGTGAGCCACCATGCCCGGCTTATTTTATTTATTTATTTATTTATTTTTTTGCAGCACCAGGGATTGAACTCATGACCACGCACTTGCCAGGCAGGCACTTAGGCCACTGAGCCAAATCCCTGGCCCTTGTCTTTTTGAGACAGGGTCTCAATATGCTGTTCAGACTGGCTTTGAGCTCACTCTGTAGCCCAGGCTGGTCTTGAACTCACAACGATCCTCCTGTCTCAGCCTCCCGAGTGCTGGAATTACAGGCGTGAGCCACCATGCCTAGCTCTCTTGGCCAATTTTAATCCTGATAAATATATTATAAATGTAGCAGCTTTCAGTGACTCCGATGAGTCCCCTGAGGGAACTACCACACCACAGCAAGCTTCGGGGTGGGGATCCCCAACTTGCAAACAGTGTTTCCAAGTGGAGGCAGCTGTACAGAGTCTGTAACTCTGAGAATGACTAACTCTTGCTATTGACCAGACGCCTCCTGCTGTGTGAACAGAGCGAAGACCGAGGGTCACAGCAGATCCACTGAAGTCAGGCGAGAGGCGACCCGGAGCAGGGGGCAGCCACAGGCAGTTCAGCCAGGGCCTGCAGGGGCCCACTCACCTCATAGGTAATGGTGTTCAGGTTCTGCTGCCCTGCACTGTGCTTCATCTTCCCGCTCTCTTTACGCTGCTCTTTCAGGTCAGTCAGTAACTGAAACACCTAGGAAGAGATACACGAAACATTTTCATGAGTGAATTCTACTTTTTTCAGACAGACTCTGGCTATGTAGTCCAAGTTGGCCTTAAATTCACTATAGTATGTAGCCCAGGCTGGCCTTGAACTTGGGGTGATCCTCCTGTCTCGGCCTCCTTAGTTTTGAGATTTAGAGGCATGCAGCACAACCACACTTGTCTTTTCTTAATGAGCAAATCTGAGAAATACACTTATTTCAAGGTCAATGCATTTGAAGGATAGTTAGGAAAGTGCCACATCTCCTTTCTTCTTAGAAACTCCTCTAAGTCCTGCTTTAGAGCAAATACGGGGGTGGGGGGCTGGAGATTGAATCCAAGGCCTTCAGTCCCAGCCCTGATTTTTCTCTTTGTTTCTTTTGAGGCAGATCTAATTAAGTTACCCAGGCTGGCCTCAGACTTCAAATCCTCCTGCCCCAGCCTCCTGAGCCATTGGGTTTACCAAGGTGCCATATACAGGCCGCATGTGACATTGTTAAAATGCTATTTATCTAAGCCAAATAATGTAAATGCATTAGCTTACTTAAAATATTTCAAGTATAAGGGCTGGGGATTTAGCTCAGCAGCCTAAGCGCCTGCCTGGCAAGTAAAAGGTCGTGAGTTCGATCCCTGGTGCTGCCAAAAAAAAAAAAAATTTCAAGTGTTCCCTATCGATATACACTATATCACCAATCTCTGATCTTAAAACCATACAGAGTATTTCAGAGTAAATCTTCCTAAAATAAATATATTTTAAAAGGGTTCTCATATGTAAATCTAGTCTAATTTCTTTTTATAAAAAAAAAATTACAAGGTAAGAGACATAATAAAGGAGGGCCCAGTGACTCACCCTAGTGGCAGAGCACTTGCCTAGCATCCACAACGTGCTGGGCTCAATCCCCAGCGCTGTGGAAAAAGTACAAATAAAGCAGAGAATGCTACTGATTGTGAGAAGTAAAGTTTCCTTGTGAGGGAAAAACACTTAGGCATTAACGCTGGGGTGGATATAAGTGAGATCTCTGTCCTACTTGAGGGAAACAGAGGCTCGCAGTTCATTCCTAGATAATGCACCCTTTCTCTGCCTTCTATTCCTTTAAGAAACAGTGGCCAAAATCCAGTGATGTGGCTTCCCCAGGGGACGGGACAGCGAAACACCTAGCAAGTCCAAGCTGCACAGGGAACCCAAGCCAAAGGCGTAGCAATAACCATGTCATGTGTCAGTCACACAGTGGAGACCCAGACCTCCTCGAAGTCTTTGTGAGTTTAGACTCTGACATCTAGGAAACAGACGTGAGTACATGAACGGCTCTTTCTACACTACCACAGTGGGGCCACACAAAGCGGGAGGTAGGTCAAAATCCTGTTACACTTCTCTCACTAACCTCTTTCTCTTTCCTTCTTTTCCCCAGCAGTCACGTCCTCAAACCCTCAAAGTTATAAATCCACTTATTCCCAATTATTCATAATGGTGAACTAAACTCTCCCTTTCCAAAGAAGGATGCTATTATCTTTGAGACTACTTGAGGATCAAAGTGATAATATATTAAAACATTTAATGGGAAACCGATGGCAATGAGGAAAAGGTGTGAATATTATATTAGGAAACTTTTACAGACAGAAATGGTTCTAAAATAGGTGCTTCTATTTCACAAAGAGATCCCAAGTGACAATGCGGAATCTATGGGATGCAGGGAAGGGTGCCCACTGTAAACTAAAGCCTACCCAGTTTCCCTACATGTAATTTATCAAGCTTAGAATATTCCCAGGTCCACCAGACAGTGTGCTCTGTCCTGCTCTAATGATCTACACAAAGGGCAAACCAACAGAGAGGAAAAATAGTCCACTCGAAGCTACTTACCTCGTAGTTACTGAGCAGGGCAGAGTTTGCATCTTTCCTGCAAAAAGAAAAGCAAGCTCTCATCAGTCTGGGTTCACATCCCTTCCTGCACATTAAATGTAACATCATTCCTCTGCCAAGACCCAGCAGCCTGGCTCAGAAACTCTAGAACTACAATGTAAAGCTAAGAAATGTCTGAAGTCCCACGCGGTTGAGTGGACAACTGCAGAGCAGTCCTTCCTTTTTATGGCTGCAGCACAGCACACAACCGTCACAAGGTAAGTGAATGAGTACTGCGTTTATCCCCAGTCTCCATGGGAAGAAGTTAAGAGAAGTCAGACACCCAAGAATTAGTTACAGGAGGAACCTGGGGGCAAAATTGCAAAGGAGAGGGCGGTCCAATAAACGGTGCGGGTACTGCAAGGAGCTGGAGAAACAGAGCTGTTCCCTTCTAACCCTGGTCCTCTCCTGGTACCACTGACTTCCACCAGCCGGGGCATGGAAGTCCCGGGGACCCAAGTCTACTGCTGAGTCCATGGAAGCATTCATGCACTGTCACTGTCTCCCCGCCAGGAAGCCCAGCAGGGCTGAGATTGTCTACTAACCCACGTAAACCTGTGGCGGGCTTGTGGGATTAAGGCTCTGTCGCCCCGCTCTGTCTGCCAGGGACAACAGACACACCATGAAGTAGACATTTTTTTTCTCCTTTTCTTATGTTTTTGTTTTGTTTTGTCTTCTCCTGATTGTTCATGTTTTTATGAGTGTGAACACTGTTTCTAGTTTTCTTGTTGTTCTTCTATTGTTTTTCTTTCTTTCTTCTTTCCCTCCTGTCTTCTTCACAAGTTTCCCAAAGTTTGTGTAATTTTCCTCTGCCCTGCAGTCTTGCTTCTAATCTCTTCTTCTATTTCTCCATTCTCCCCCCAACACACACCCCTTTTAAATTTTCTCTCCTGAGGGTAAAATCACCATAATGAGGGTTTATTCTGGTTTGTTTTAGATTTTATTATATAACCACAAATCTACTTCATTCAGTTAAAGGTGGCAAATTAATAGTTACCAGTTTGTCATTTTCTAGACTGATGCTCCTGTTATTGCTAATTACACTATTTTAGCCAAGCAAGGTGACATACTTGATCTAGTCAGTTGTTCTTCCAAATCAAACTGATATACCCCACTTAACTATCTTTCATAAGTGACGGAGAAGATACACGCATGACAAAGAACACCTGAAGAAATTCATGAACACCAAACCAGCACGCAAAATGTCCCAAAGAACATTCCAGAAAAAGACAATGAGGATTATAATTCCATGAACCCAAACAGAATGAATCCACCAGGCAAGACAAGAAATTAAGAGAAAAGCTGGGTATGGTGGTGCACATCTGTAATCCCAGCACTCAGGAGGCTGAGGCAGGAGGACTGCTGCAAATTCAAGACCAGCCTGGGATATGAAGTGAGCTCAAGGCCAGCCTGAACTGCATAGTGAGACCCTGTCTCAAAAAACAAAACAAAACAAATTAGAGGGGGAAAAAAAGGAGACCAACAACAGGAAAGTAACATGACAAGGGTAAGTCAATACATATCAGTTATAACCATCCGTGTTAATGGTCTCGATTCACCAATCAAAAGAAAGAGACTAGCCGAATAGATCAAGAAGCAAGATCCAACAATATCCACACAAGAAAACACATTTCATTCAAAAAGAAATTCATAGACTGAAAGTCAAAGGATAGAAAACAGTACTTTGTGTGATAGGAACCAGGGAAAAAAGCAGGGGGGCATTCTATTTGAAGACAACATGGATTTCAAGCCAAGACTGATTAAAAGAAACAAAGAAAGTCGCTATGTCCTTGTAAAGGGAATAACCCAAGAGGAAGAGATAACAATCAAGTATCTATGCAACAAATACCAGCACACCCAACTATATAAAACAAATATTAACAGACATGAAAAATCAAATAAGCATTAATACAATTATAATGGAGGACCTCAATAACCCACTGTCACAAATAGATCAACTAGATGAAATATCAACAAAGAAATATCAGAACTGAACCAACTTTTGGATAAATAAACTTAGTAGGTGTCTAAAGAGAGTTCCTTCCAACCCATATCAAAATACATATTTTTCTGAGGTGTACACAGGACATTCTCAAGAACAGACCACACACTACCTCATACAGCATGCTTAAATAAATGCAAAGGAACCGAAAAGAGCTACAGAAGTAACAAAAAAAAAAATGAGGCTCTAGGAAAAAAAAAAACAAACCAGAAATAATTTCTCAGATAACTACAGATACAGTAACCAATAATGAAAGATATGGTTAGTGACTCTGATACAGATTTTTCAAAAAACAGAGGAGCTTAGGAAAATGATGGGAACTATGTATGCCCAACATATGAAAGAAATGAAATCCATGAAACAAATGCAAACATATCTGGGAGATTAAAAATTTCACTGAATGTACCCACAGCAGAATGAGCCAGTGTGAGCCAGAATATCAGATATACAAGACAGGATTGCAGTTAGCAATCATGAAAAGAAAGATTTCTTAAAAATAGGAAGGGACCACAAAAAAATCAATCCAACTGCTGGTAGACAATGCAAAGAAGAATAACAAGAATGACCAGAGTCAATGAAAAAGCAGGAGATAGCGCAAACAACATTTAAAAAGAAAAAAAAAAACTGTTCACAGAAGTAATAACAGAAAATTTTCCAGGCGGGGAAAAAGAATTTTTCATGCAGATAAGTGATGTATATAGAACCCCAATTATCCATGATCAAAACCAATCTACACCAAGACACACAAGAATCCAGATACTAGAAATTCAACACAGGAGCAGAATATTAAAGCCGCTACAAAAGAGATGCAAATCACCTAAAAGGAAAGTCCATCAGTATCACAGCAGACGTCTCAACACAAACCAAGGAGAACTTGGAATGAAATATTTCAAGCTCTAAAAGAAAACAACCTCCAATTTGGACTGATGTACTCTGGAAAAGTATCTTTCAAAATTGATGGAGAGGGGCCGGGGATTTAGCTCAGCTGCATAAGCACCTGCCTGGCAAGTGTCAGGTCATGAGTTCGAACCCCGGTACCAAAAAAAAGAAAAAAAATTGGTGGAGAAATAAGATACTTCCATGACAAAGAACACCTGAAGAAATTCATGAACACCAAACTAGCACTCTGAAGTATTCTGAGGAACATTCTGGAAAGAGATAACAAGGACTACAAGTCCATGAACCCCAACAGAATAACTCCACCAGGCAAGACAAGCAACTGAACAGAGAAGAAAAAAAAAGGAACCAACAACAGGAAAATAACATGACAAGACAATACATATCAGTTACAACCATCAATGTTAACGGTCTCAGTTCAACAATCAAAAGAAACAGACTGACAGAATAGATCAAGTAAGATGGAACAATAATCTGCACTCAAGAAACACATTTAATTCAAAAAGAAATTCATAGACTGAAAGTCAAAGAATGGTAAAAATATTCCATGTAATAGGAACCCAGAAAGCAGAAGTAGCTATTCTATTTTCAAAAAAATCGTGGACTTCAGACCAGGACTGATTAGGAGAGACAAAGAAGGTCACTACATTTTTGTAAAGGGAACAATCCAAGAGAAAGAGGTAATAGTCATAAATATATATGCACCAAATAGCAGCACACCCAACTATATAAAACAAATATTAGTGGATTTGAAAAATCAAATAAGCACTAATACAATTGGAATGGGGGACCTCAATACCCCACTGTACAAATAGATCAACTCGACAAAAAAACTGACAATGAAATATTAGAATTGAACTAAATTTTTGAACAAATGGACTTAGTAGACGTCTACAGTGTTCTACCATACAACATCAGAATACACATTCTTCTCAGCTGCACATGACATGTTGTCCAAAATAGACCACATAGTAGCTCACAGGACATGCGTAAGTAAATGCAAAAGAGCTGAAATTATCCCATGCATATTATCAGACCATAGTGCAACCAATGAATTTGGAAATCATGGCAAAAGAAATCACAAGTATTTCATAAACACACTGAAATTAAATAGTTCCCTCCATGCAATAGAAGTGAAAAGGGTGAAATCACAACAGATTCTGCAGAAATCCAGAAGATCATCAATACCTATTTCAAGAACTTGTAATATGATGGAAAACAGAAGAAATGGACGGAGTCCTAGACATGTATGAATTACCAAAGCTGAATCAAGAAGACATAAAAATTCTAAATAAACCAATATGAGTTAATGAAATTGAAGATGTAATTAAAAACTTCCCAATAAAGAAAAGCCCAGGCCTTCACAGATTCACTGCTGAATTCTAAAAGAAATTTAGAGAAGATCTAAGGCTGCAACTTCTCAAACTCTTTAATGAAACTGAAAGGGAAGCAGTATTCCCAGCTTCATTCCTGGAAGCAAGCGTTACATTACCCTGATACCAAAACCAGAAAAGGACCTAACCGAAAAAATAGAATTACAGCCCGATCTTCCTCATGAACACGGACACAAAAATCTTCAGATACTGGCAAAGAGAACGCAGCAAATCATCAAGAATATTATATATCATGACCAAGTGGGATTCATCCCAGCGATGCAAGAATGGTTCAACATACACAAATCAATAAATGTAATACACCATGTTAACAGAGCCAAGGACAAAAACCATATGATCATCTCAGTGGATGCAGAAAAATCATTTGACAAAGTCCAACATCCATTCATGATAAAAACCCTACAGAAAACTGGCATAGATGGTCTTTTATCTCAATTTGATAAAAGCCTTCTGTGATAAACCAACAGCCAACATCATACTAAATAGACAAAAACTGAAAGCATTCACTCTAAAATCAGGAACAAGACAAGGACGTCCACTATCACCACTCCTATTCAGGATAGTTCTGGAAACACTAGCCAGAGCAACTAGACAAGAGAGAGAAATAAAAGGAATGAGGACAGGAAAAGAAGAAGTTAAATTAGCATTATTCGCAGGTGACATGATAGTCTACATAGAAGATCCCAAAAACTCCACCAAAAGACTGTAGATTTAATAACCAAATTCAGTACAGTAGCTAGATACAAAGTCAGCACTCAAAAATCAATAGCATTCCAATACATGAACAACAAACTCACTGAGAGAGAAATCAGGGAAACACCACCTTTCACCATAACATCCAAAAAAAAAAAAAAGTCTAGGAATTAATCTACTAAACAAAGTAAAAGACTTCTACATTGAAAACTATAGTACTCTGAAAAAGGAGACTGAAGAGAATTTCAGAAAAATCGAAACATCCCTGGCTCTTGAGTAGAAAGAACCAATATGGTGAAAATGGCCATACTTCCAAAACTGTAATACAGATTTAATGCAATTCCGATCAATATTCCAACAGCATATCTTGCAGAATTAGAGAAAATAATCCTAAAAGTCACCTGGAACCAGAAAATACCTAGAAAAGCAAAGGCAATTCTGGGCAACAAAGGCAAGGCACGGGGCATCACAATCTCTGACTTGAAATTATACAATGAAGCTACTGTGATTAAAAAAAAAGAAGCATGGTACTGGTGAAAACAAAACAAAACAAAAAACCAGACCTGAAGATCAATGAAACAGATCAAACGATGCAAAAACAATTCCAAAGGTACTCAGTTGTCTTATCGTTGACAAAGGTGCCAAACACACTCACTGGAAGAAAGACAGCCTCTGTAATAAATGGTGGTGGAAAAGCTGATTTTCCACATGCTGAAGATTAAAATTGGACACTATGCGCTAAAGTGAATGGATCAAAGATCTTGATATTAAAACAGAAACATTAAATCTGCTGGAAGACAGAATAAGTAGAACTCTTGAAGACATTGGTGAAGGCTAAGACTTTATCAACAAACCCCAACCCCACAGAAACGATCACAAAGCAACAACTGGGATCTCATGGAAAAGCTTTTGCACAGCAAAGGAAACCACCAACAGAGTGAAGAGACAGCCCACAACGTGGGAGAAAATGTTCGCCAGCTGTTCCTCAGACGAAAGACTAATATCCAGAATATATAAAAGAACTCAAAAAACTCAGACCCTCCAAATTTAAAAGCCTAATCCAAAAATGGGCATCTGAAATGAACAGACACTTCTCAGATGAAGTGCAAAGGACAAATAAATATATGTAAAGATGTTCAACATCACTGGTCATTCAAGATATGCAAATTAAAACAAATCTCGCTGAGAGAGAAAGAATGGCTATTATCAACATATCAACCAATAACAAACGTTGGCAAGGCTGTGGGGGAAACGAGCCCTTCTCCACCATGGTGGAATGCAGACTGGTGCAACCACTGCAGAAATCAGTGTGGAGATGCCTCAAAAAACTACAACTGGAGGTTCCACTGAATCCGCTATTCCCCTTCATGGTCTCTTCAAAAAAGAATTAAAAGGATCGGCTGCCGCCCCGGCGCTCCGGAGCCCGCGGCCCCGCCGGCCGCCCAGCTTGTGCGAGCAGCCGAGGCCGCCGCGCTCGCGCCTCGCCGGCCCCTCCCGGTCTCCGCGGCAGCCGCTGCAGGTAGGAGGCTGGGCAGGTAGGAGGCTGGGCAGGTAGGAGGCTGGGCCGGTAGGGCCGCGGCGGGCGGAGGGCGCGGGCGAGGGCGCGGGCTTCCGGGCCAGGTCGTCGCGACCCCCGCGCTGCAGGCCGGGCGCTAGGCGGCCGCCTCTGCGCGCTGCGCCGGGGCTCAGATAGCTAATTGCCCGAAGAAACATAATGGAAAATGCAAAACAACGAAATTATAAAACCTGCCAAATACTTCTCAGAATTGGAAAAGAGCATCTTGCTTGCTTTAGTAGCAAAGTATAAATATGTGCTGCAATGTAAGAAAAGTGATGCACGAACTATTGCCCTCAAGCAACGTACCTGGCAAGCGCGTGCCCACGAGTATAACTCTCAGCCAAGTGTATCGCTGCGGGATTTCAAACAGCTGAAGAAGTGCTGGGAGAACACCAAGGCTCGGACCAAAACAATTATGGCCCATGAAAGGAGAGAGAAAGTGAAGCGGAGCGTCGCCCACTGCTGAGTACCCATGTCCTAGGGAAGGAGAAGACTGCTAGCATGCTGCCCGAGCAGCTCCACTTCCTGCAGAGCCCGCCGGAGGAAGCCAGGGTGCCACCCCGTGCTGCTGCCCAAGAGTCATCTGCTGTTTCAAACAGAGAACTGTGCGATGCTGACGAGGAGTTCATACCTTTTCCAGTATGTGCGGGGACCTCTCCACCTGAACCCTCGTGTCCAGCTGTCAGAATAACAGCCAATAAAAACTACAGGAGCAAAACCTCTCAGGAAGGTGCTTTAAAAAGATGCATGAGAAGACCACCGTCAACAAATGTCCATCTCACAACTGCAGCGGACACAAATGGATGAGGTGCACGTGGCCAAAATCCACAGACAGAGCGGGAGTGTGAGAGGGCAGAGGAGGAACACAGGATAAAAATGGAAGCGCTCAATAAAAAGAAGATGTATTGGGAAAGAAAACTACAAACTTTTACCAAGGAGTGGCCTGTTTCCTCATTTAACCGGCCCTTTCCCATTCACCCTAAGACCTCGGGGGTGGTTCCCTTGAAATTAAATCTTGTGTGGCAAAGTCTGGAACATGAACCTGGGGTCAGTAACCTGTAATAGAGCTACAACTAGGAAAATTAGAGTGGTAGTAGTCATTTATTTAAGAATACATTCAGGTAAACAGCTGCACCCTATGTACTCTGTAAGTGGCAAAGAAGCTGTTATAGTCTTCTGAAATTATCACTATGAGTGCTATAATTCTGAATGTAATGTCTCTTAATTAGAATTCATATAAGAAACATGTGTGAGTGTTGTATTTTTAAAAAGTCAAATGCAAGTGTGACTATAAAGAAGTATGGCCGATTTTTCCCCCCTAAGTAGACAGCTGAACTTTTCTAACTGAATGCCCTGACTTTGAAAGTGGCTGTTCTGGGTGCGACACCCTTCTTCAGAGGTGATTCTGTTGCTAGAAATTGCTAGACGTCTGTGGGAAATTTCAGTTTCTGAAAAGCTCAACATTTGGGAAGATAGTTTCTAATGTAGCTGTTAAACTGCTTTTTAAGGCTTTTTTTTCTTCAAAGCAGAGTTCCAAGTAATATCTCCAGGAATGGTAGTTTTGTTAGAACTAAGGATGTAACAACTTTAAGGGAGAAATGTTTAGGTTTCTACATTGTTATATTTGTTTTATTAAAAAAAAAAGACTTCCACAAAAAAGAATTAAAAGGATCATAGCACACTGATATATGCACACCCATGTTTACAGGACAGTTTGTAATAGCTGAATCTTGGAAACAGCCCAAATGCCCATCCACTGATGAAGTGATAAAGATGTGGGGGTTTTTCTATACAATGGAGTACTGCTCTGCCATAAGAAAGGATACACATGAGACATTTCTAGCTAAATGAATGCACCTTGAGACCATACTCTTACAAGAAATAACCTGGACACACATGTTTAAATACTCCACAACAGTGACAACAAGTGTAAATGCAGACCAAAATGCATGTTAGATATTGGGAAATGGGAGGAAAAGGGAGCAAGGAAGGGGAAAGAGGACAGGAAGGAAGTGACAAGAAAAAGAGTAGAAGGAAAGAAAGAGGCAAACCTCTTGTAAATAAGAGAGGAGGCGAATGGGGAAAAAAGATAATATATCACATACAGGTATAAGTTCCATACAATAAATGTTATTATGTGTATCTAAAATGAACCAATAAAAAAGTGTAGAAGGATGCAGGTGTGGTGGTGCAGCCCTGTAATATCAGGTGCTTAGGCCATTGAGGCTGAGGCAGGAGGATAACCTCCAGTTGGAGGCCAGCCAAGGTCACTTAGTGAGTTCAAGGCCAGCCTGAACTAAATATTGAGACCCCATCTAAAGAAAAAGCAATAGCAGCCGGGCCTGGTGGCGCATGCTTGTAATCCCAGCACTTGGGAGGCTGAAACAGGAGGCTTGCTGCAAGTTCGAGACCAGCCTGCGCTACAAAGTGAGCTCAAGGCCAGTCTGAACAGCACAGTGAGACCCTGTCTCAAAAAGACAAGGGCCGGGGATTTACCTCAGTGGCCTAAGCACCTGCCTGCAAGCGCAAGGTTGTGAGTTCAATCCCTGGTGCCACAAAAAAGAAAAGAAAAAGCAACAGCAAAAATAGCAAGTGCTTTACACAGGGACAGACCTAGGCCTTAGATCACCACCACAGTGACGTCAGCACTGTAATCAAAGCAGCACATAAAGCTTAACCAAATGTTATTAGTAACTCAGCAAGTAGTATGATTTCACAGTGGACACAAAGGGTAATAGACTTAAAAAGAACCTTACCCAGAAGGCCACTGTGTAATCAGTGCTATGTGACACGCTTTGCTTATTATTGAAAATGACAAATTAAATCCTATTCCTCCTTAATCAGGAAATCAGTCACAAGGCTTCCTCCTATCTGCTTGGAATTGAATTACAAGCCCTCCCGCCTTGTGCTCCCAAAGGGGCACCCTACCTCAAGGTCAGGGCACCAGACAGCCCTTCCCGCAACAGTTCAGATAGCTCATGATGTACACTAATGTCTGCTTTCGTCAGGGCCGACAGATCTGTCCCAGCTGCCACTGTGTCGCATTTACTTCCCAATCACACCTCACCCTGACACACAGCACCCACCGTGCCCTGAGAGCGCTGTCCCACAAGCCCCTCCCCACTCAAGTCAACGCTGTTAATGCGAGGATGCAAAGAACACCATCTTTTTCCAGAACACACGAGGAGGGAACGCTTCCTCAGGTACATTTTACTCCACTGTGGTACTGGGGGTTGGACCCAGGGAGGGCCTCACGCACGCTAGGCAAGTGCTCTATCTACCACTGAGCTGCATCCCTGGCCCCCCCATAGACATTTGAGTGAATTTGTGTTTGGGGACCAGAACAATAAATGTATAAACAGGTACTACACCTTGCACATTCTGGCCGGCAAAATCTGACTTATTCATTGATTTTCTTTTCTTATCTGGCAAAATAGGAGTAAACGCCAGTATGTGCACGGCCTCCTTTATTCAACAAAAGGTCAGTTAGGGCTAGGGGTGTATCTCAGTCGTAGAACATGGGCTTAGCACGCACAAAACCCTGGGTTCAATCCCCAGCAGCAAGGAAGAAAAGGGAAATGAGTACAGGACCTACTATGATGGCCTAAGGGAGCTGTTACGTATTGAGAAATTCTTTTAAAGGCAACTTTTACCCTCAAGAAATGACTAAAAGCACCGCTTAGTGATGGTTTGGCGAACAGGATATGATGAGGTCAGGCAGACATCAACTTAATCAAGTTACCAATTTAACAGCACAACAATGACGATGTGACGCACTGAGACACAGCCCTTAAAGCAACCCTGCCCACAAGAGTCTTCACCTGAATCGAGCCAGGAGGGTATAATCAGACCATTCCAAACAGAGCTTTCAGCAACTGGCCTAGGTTCAAGGACAAATGTCATCTCTCACAGTGCAATGGCCAAGGGCAGCGGCTCTAAAAAGTGCTACAGAGAGAGATTCTTCACTGGGTCCCAAGTCTGGGGGTGGGAAAATCCAGCTAAAATGACACTAGGAGGACAGTGCAAGATATCTGATGATGCACTCCAATTTAATAACAGTAATTCTATCAGCACAAAATTTCCTGCATGTGACAATGGCATTGCGGATACACATGACAACGCCCCTCTTCAGGGGTTTTTGGACTTTTTTTGGTTTTTGTTTTATTCATGACAAGGTCTCACTATGTAGTCCAGGCTGGTCTTAAACTCACTATGTAGCCGAGACTGGCCTCCAACTCACAGTGACCTTCCTGGCTCAGCCTCCCGAATGCTGAGATTACAGTTGTGTCCCACCACACCCAGCTCTTCGGGGGTTAAGACCACGTCTGCAATGCTGAAAAGGTTCAATGAAACAAGTGTGTATGTGTTTCACAGGTATGGAGAGAATGCTTGTGGACATGTGAAAGAAATAAGACAAACATCCACACTGAAAGGTTAGCAGGTGATGAGTCTGGCTAAAGGGTGTACGGCTACTTGTGCTATTTTTGCAGCTATTCCACAGGCTTGAATATTTTCCAATTGAAAGTTGAAGAAAACAGAAATGTAAAGCTTAAGAATTCCATAAGGTTAAAAACTGAGAGTGCTGTAATTTGTAATAGAGAATATAAAACACATTTTCCCCAGTCTTTTAGAACTATAAAAGTCTGTCAAATGACACATCTATCAAGGGTGCATTACAAGCTGTTGCTGCCAAGCAGCTACAGTCTGCTCTGTAGTAAACACTACAGGGACCATGGAAGAAGTAAGACTCTGCACTCTATTTTTCATAACAGTGGTTCTAGTCACATGCACTTACACTTCTGCCTACCTAAACAAAACTTCATATTCTCCTGTACGACTTAAAATACAATACTCCTAGCCAGAGGTGGTGGCTCATGCCTACAATCCTGGCTCCTCAGGAGACGGAGGCTGGAGAACTCTAAACAGGAGGCTAGCCTCTCCAAAGACCTTGTCCAAAACAAAACAAAACAACCTTTTAAAAGGGCTGGTGAGGGCTGGGGATTTAGCCCAGCGGTTCAAGTGCTTGCCTGCTAAATGCGAGATAGTGAGATCAATCCCGATCCCCGGTATAAATAAATAAATAAATAAATAAATAGGCTGGTGAATCTCAATCCGATAAAAGCCATCCACAACAAACCCACAGCCAACATCATACTAAATGGACAAAAACTGAAAATTTTCACTGTAAAATCAGGAACAAGACAAGGATGTCCACTGCCTCCACTCTTACTCAATATAGTCCTGGAAACTTTAGCTGGAGCAATTAGACAAGACAAAGAAATAAAAAGGAATAAAGATAGGCAAGGAAGAAATTAAACTATTGTTATTTGCAGATAACATGATACTCTATACAGAAGACCCCAAAAACTCCACCAAAACTTCTAGATTTAATAAGCAAATTCAGAGCCAGGCAGGGTGGTGCACTCCTGTAGTCCCAGCACTTGGGAGGCAGAGGCAGGAGGATCACTGTGAATTTGAGACTAGCCTGGGCTACAAAGTGAGCTCAGGCTAACCTGAACTGCATAGCGAGACCCTGTCTCAAAGACAAAAAAAAAAAAAAAAAAGCAAACTCAGTAATGTCGCTGGATACAAACTCAACATTCAAAACTCAATAGCCTTCCTGTACACAAAAACAAACACTCTGAGAGAAATCACCTCTCACCTTTCACAATAGCATCCAAAAAAATGAAATACCTAGGAATCAATCTAACAAAGGAGGTAAAAGACCTCTACATTGAAAACTACAGTACTCTGAAAAAGAAGATCGAAGAGGATATTAGAATACGGAGAGAGAACTAGTGCTCTTGGTTAGGAAGAACCAGTATAGTCAAAATGGCCATACTTCCAAAACTGTTATACAGATTCAATGCAATCCCAATCAAAATTCCAATAGAGTATCTCACAGAATTAGAGAAAACGATCCTAAAATTCATCTGGAACCAGAAGAGACCTAAAATAGCACAGGCAATCCTGGGCAACAAAGACAAGACAGGGGGCATCACAATCCCTGACCTGAAATTATACTATAAAGCTACTGTGATAAAAACAGCGTGGTACTGGCAAAAAAACAGACCTGAAGATCAGTGGAACAGATTAGAAGATTCAGAAACAACTCACACACACTAAGCCACCTAATTTTTTTTTTTTGGTCTTTTTGAGATAGGGTCTCACTATGCTGTTCAGACTGGCCAGCCATGCACTCACTTTGTAGCCCAGGCTGGTCTCGAACTCACAATGATCCTCCAGTCTCAGCCTCCTGAGTGCTGGGATTACAGGTGTGCACCACCACATCTGGTGACCTTATCTTTGACAAAGGTGCCAAACACATTCACTGAAAGAAAGATAGCCTCTTTAATAAATGATACTGGAAAAACTGGCTCCAAGATTAAAACTAGACTCATATCTTTCATCATGCACTAAGCTAAAATCAGAATGGATCGAAGATCTGAATATTAAAACAGAAACATAAAATCTGCTGGAAAATAGAGTAGGTAAAACTTGAAGACACTGGTGTAGGCAAAGACTTTATGAACAAAACCCCAATCCCACAGAAACTATCACAAAGAATCAACAACTGTGATCTCAACCTATATTGAAAAGCTTTTGCACAGCAAGAGAAACCACCAACAGAGTGAAGAGACAACCCACAAGGTGGGAAAAAATGTTTGCCAGTTGTACCTCAGACAAAGGATTACTTTCAAGAACATACAAAGAACTCAAAAAAAAAAAAAAGTTCTCCCAGATGTAAATATCCAATCCAAAAATAGGCATCTGAGATGAATGTACACTTTTCAGATGAAATACAAACAGCAAATAAATATGTGAAAAATGTTCAACATCACTGGTCATTCGAGAGATGCAAATTAAAACAACACTGAGATTCCACCTCACCCTGGAAAGAATCGCTAGTATCAAGAAATCAAGCAATAACAAATGGTGGAGGGACTGTGGGGAAAAAGGAACCCTTCTTCACTGTTGGTGGGAATGCAGATTGGTGTAACCACTGTGGAGAGTCCTCAAAAAACTAAAATTAGAGGTCCCAATTGGACCCAGCTATTACCCTTCTGGGTATCTTCCTGAAAGAAAAGCATCGTACCACAGTGATATATGTACACCCATGTGTACAGCAGCACAATTTGTAATAGCTAGATCTTGGAAACAACCTAAATGCCCATCCACTGAGGGAGGGATAAAAAAGATGTGGTATTTTTATACAATGGAGTACTACTCAGCCATAAAGAAGGATGAACTGGAGATTTTTATAAGTAAATAGATGCAACTTGAGACCATACTCATTAGTGAAATAAACAAGACATGCATGTGTAAACACTGTATTGTCTCAAGAGTGTGGGAAGCTGAAAGAAACAACATATGTGTATCTGTATGTATATACATATGTATATAAAAAATAGTTAAGATAGTTATACTACTGATTTCTCCGAGTTCACTGAAGAGAAAGATATGTGCTGGTACTGTTTGGACAATTGAATGCAGATGTCTTGTGCTCTGGGTGAATGATTTGGGGATGACAATGCGCAATGTATGTCCCATTGTTGCCTCCTGACTGACCTGTTTTGAAATTTTTAGTTTTCTTTTTTATTTGAAATGAAATGGATTTGAAAAATAAATAAATAAGTGGGCTAGTGATACAGCTCAGTGGTAGAAAGAGAACAGAATAATATTGATTTGATGTATAGTGTTTAAAGAAAATACTCCATTGGGCTAGGCATGGTGGTACATGCCTATAATCCCAGCACTCAGGAGGCTGAGGCAGAAAAATCGCTGCAAGTTCAAGACCAGCCTGGGATACAAAGTGAGCTCAAGGCCAGTCTTAACTACAGAGTGAGACCCTGTCTCAAAGAGAAAAATATTCCCAGATAAATTTTAAAAACTGTTCAAAACTATGCTGCAAGTAGCCAATTACTTAGTTTCCTGAGACATGAACTAGCAGGCTCAATGTGACTGCTTTTTAAAGTTTAACCTGTAAAATCTGCTTAATTTGCTGACTCAGTTTAATAGATGTAAACAACTACTTTGGAAAACCAAATTCCGAATCAACAGTACAAAATGATCGATCTATTGGCAGACTTTTCTCAAAAGCACACACATACGCACAAAAACCCAGGCAAATAGTGTCCGTTAATGGCCACGCAGTTAACTTATGAACACAGTGACGAACAGAATTGCTCAATTTCCCTTACGTTCAGCCTGTTATCAGTTCACGCTCTGAAAAACTAAACTGTGGTACAGAAATCTATGCAGGCTTCAAAGTCAAAGAACAATTTAACTTGCAGTACCCTCTTTGGAGCTACCAAACAAGTACGCTTTCGCAGGCCTGTTACTGAATTGTCAGAGGTCTATTTCCCAACTTTTCTAAATTTTAGTATTTCTGGCTGGAAAACTTGAGAAATCTTGACGTAAACCAGGAGAGGTGGTGTGCACCTGTAATCCCAGTACTCTGGGAGGGTGAGGCAGAAAGGAGGATCACAAATTTGAGCCTAGAAGAGGCAATGTCTCAAAATAACCCCTTCCCCCCTAAAAAAAAAGGCCAGAGAATGTAGCTCAAATCAAAAGCCCTGGGTTCAAACTCCAGTACTTGGGGGGGGCGGTTGGAATGTCCTGACAGGACCTCAAAAAAAAATACGAGGATAAATAGTGTCCACTCTCCAGTTCAAGAGGGAGCATAAAGCTTTCCAGGCACAGATGATCTCAAGACACAAGACAAAGCGAGCCAAAGAGCTAGTACCCTGTACACGGAAGTACTTAATTCTGCTACAGATGTTATGTCACTTCACTCGAGGAAGACATGTTTCCCAGTAACAGTTGTTTTTGCTGTGCTGGGGCTGGAATCCAGGCCCTTACACAGTAGACAAGCACTCAGCACTGAGCTAAACAAGATGTCCTTACTTTAAATTCTTGTCATTCAATCAAATGTAACTATTCCTCATGTTTCAGGCATTGCTAGTACATTTATATGTGCGATTTACTCAGCAGGTTTATACTCAGGACCGGAAGGCAAGGAAGCAGTAAGCGCTCAGGGAACTTTCCGTGCACCTCCTCGCTTCAGGTCCCGGGGTCCTGACAGAGCGGCTCACTTTGCCCTCCGAGACTCGGCTCTGCGGAAGACCCTGAGGTCACTGCCATGATGGAGGCCAGGCAGGAAGAGAAGTCAGGCTCCAGCCCCTTCCGCCCCAGAGCCCCTTCCACACCCACCCCACAGCCTATCTCAGGAGACCCCATTCTCTCATCAAGCGCCAGCCGCAAAGCTGTTGGTTTCAACAAGAGGAAGGCTCCTTGGACAAAGTGGGCAGGTTGTTATACACTCATTTAATCTACTTCACTGAAGAGAATCAGAAAACTCTATCTACATCCAGCAAATGGTGTGCTAGTTAATTTACTAAGCGAATCCTAGACAGTACTACATTCAGTGATATTTGCTGCATGCCTTCTGTGTGGCAAATGCAGTGCTGAGCACAAGACAAGCAGATGCTGGCTGCTGCCTCTGTAAACTTCTAATTATCTACAGGGAAAGTAAACCACAAAGGAAGAGGACTTCCGGAGAAGGGACAATGCACCTGAGAAGGCAGCAGGGAAGGAGGAAAGGTATGTGGCACAGGGAAGCACAGTGTAAAGGTCCTGAGGTAGGAAAGGGCTCGGAAAGATAGAGAATCACCAATCAGTGGGAAACGCGTGCCCTGGAGGGAGGGGGGGTGGTGAAGGCTGGGACAAGGTAGTAAAGGGTGGAAAGCCAGTGAGTTTTACCCAAGGGCTGGGCTTGGTCCCATTAATGTTCATGACCACTCTGGTTGCTGTACAGAAAAGAAAATGGGAGGGGGGCAGGAGTGGAAGCCAAAAGATTATTAAAATAGCTTAATCCAGGCCAGATATGATGGACCATGTGAACAGTGGAGATGGTGGAAAGTAACTGCACTCAAAATATATCCTAATGCTGGATGGCACTGGCTGATGGCTAGAGATACGGAAGAGGGAGGGCTGGATTTTTGGTCTAAGCAACCTGATAGATGAGAAGAGAAGAAACAGAAATACACTGTGGGGGACCATGTGCATATGGGTGAATAAAATGGCCCAAAAAGTGTGGAGAGAGACCCAAGACTGAGCTCCAAGACACCTACGTTTAAACACCAAGCAAAGGAAGGTGAGGACACTGAGATGTCATCTTTGACAAACATGGAAATCAAGGAATGTGTCATAAAGCTGAGAGACATTCTACAATTTCTGTAACACCTGTCACTGACAGATCAGGACAGCTGAGGCCAGAAAAATCAAACTTGGAATTTGATAAGACAGAGGAGTTAAAAATGTGTAACAGATATTGTGAAATGGGAAGAAAATGTTCAAATGGGAAGGGGAACTAGGGAGAGGGGAGGAGGAAAGGAAGAGAAAAGAAGAAAAAGGAAAAAATGGAAACAAAGCCTTGTAAATAAGGAAAGGAAGAGGGGTTGAAGGGAGGGTAGGGGAATGGGAAAATAGACAATCAGGATATATCATGTACAAGGTACAAATTCCCTATGATGAATGCTATCATTATGTGCATCTAAAATGTACCAATAAACTTAATTTTATTTTATTTTATTTTTTTGAGGCACCGGGGATTGAACTCATGACCTTGCGATTACCAGGCCAACTGCTTAGGCCACTGAACTAAATCCCCGTCCCTTGTATTTTTTTGAGACAGGGTCTCACTATGCTGTTCAGGCTGGCCTTGAGCTCACTTTGTAGCCCAGGCTGGTCTCGAACTCGCAATGATCCTCCTGTCTCAGCCTCCCGAGTGCTGGGATTACAGGAGTGAGCCACCACGGCCGGCTAATAAACTTAATTAAAAAAAAAAAAGATGGAGGGGCTAATCTTCACAAAAACCATTCTGTAGACTAATGAGAAGGAAAGCCAAGCACAATGGTTGAGCAAATGAGGTATAAACTGGGCGCAGTGGTACACTGGGAAAGCTGAGGCAGGAGGATCAAGGAAAGTTTGGGCAAGTCCAGACTACATAGCAAGACCCTGTCTCAAAAAATCAAACCAAAACAAAACAAAAAAGGCAGAGAGAGAGAGAATGAGGGGACAAACAACACTTTCAAGAAGTTTTCCTGTGATGGGAAGCAGACACAGAGCAAAAGGCAGAGATGAATGCCAGATCAAACAAATTTAGATAAAGCAGGTTTGTGTGCTGACAGGCAATGCTCTAGGAAAGGGAAAATTAATAATGATGGCTTAGACCAGAGCAATATGTAGCTGGTCCTTCCTATCTGTGGGCTCTTCAATCTTGGATTCTATCCAGTGCTGACAGAAAATATCAGGGGGAAAAGGCATCAGCACAGATGGTTATCTACTATATTGCCTCCATTATCTCCTAAATAATACAACGTAAGAGCTATTTTCCTAGCATTTACACTATATTAGGTAGCTTAGAGAAGTCTTAAAGTACACGGGAGAAGGTGCACGAGTAACACACAAATACTGTACACCATGTTATTAAATTTTTGTGGGTTTTTTTGTTTTTGTTTTTGTACCGGGGATCGAACTCACGAGCTCACGCTTGCAGGCAGGCACTTGTGCCACTAAGCTATACCCACGGCCCCTACACCATGTTACATAAGGGACTTGAATATCCTCGGATTCTGGTAGCCACACAAGGTCCGGAAACCTGGATAGAGAGGGGTGCCTACGTGTGAGTGTTTCTCAAGTTGCTGAACAACTCCCATCGGTGGACTGCAGAATTTGGTGGGTGCAAAAACTTCCATTTGCACGTGGTACGTTAAGCAAGCATGGACAAGACCATGCGGCGTTAGAGCTCCGACTTCTCCCTCCTATACGCGCCGACGACACCCACAGACCCCGTGCTGTTTCCGCGGTCCCCGCCCGGCCTTACACACTTTCTTCTCCCCACAAACCCCACCTCACCGCTCCCGGGTTTAACCTCCTCATCACAGTCCCAAGCAGGTCTGTACCCCTGAGAATCCGAACCTCCGCCGCCGGGGACCTTCGGGGAGGGCGGCCCTGGCTTCACAGCTCCTAGCTCCCCTCCCAGCGGCCCCAGAAAACGCCCTGAATGAATGAGGGAGGAGGCACACGACGTGGGGAGCGCGGAGACCCCGAGGCCCCCTGCCCAGGCCCTAAGCCAGCCGAGTGTCGCCCTGAGCGCACGCCGACGCGGCCAGGTCGCGGTCCCCGCGCGGGCTCCCGCGGTCTAACAGTCCCCAGCTGTGCTTCTCGGTCCAAAGCCGGGAACCGCCCGGGTCGGCTTACACTTCCATGTCGTCCCGCCTAATCTCGGACAAGGAGGCCACGCTCCGCCACCGCCGCGCCCCCCTTCCACGCCGAGCGCCCGGCTTGCCCGCTCTGCGCGCCGCGGTGCAGGCCGGGAGCGCCGCGATGCACGCCGGGAGCGCCGCGATGCACGCCGGGAGCGCTCAGCGGCAAGCCAGGAGCTTTCCGACCTGGGACCTGCGTGCGACCCGGAACTTTGTGTTCTAACTCCGCTCGACTTCAGCCAACTAAGTGTTCGCGAACGGGACTTACATTTTCGTGGTCTAAGTTTTATCAAAGTATTAATAAACTAAGCTTGCGAAGATGCGATCGAATTAGTTGGCTTATGCTACATTAAGATCACGCCGCTGGACGGGAGCGAGGGCGAGGCGGCTTGTGTGCTGCTGGTTCCAAGAGAAGGGTGCACCTCTGGCCGTGGAGGTGAGGGGTCTGGAAAGTCAAAAAGCTAAAAAAAAAAAAAAAAAGTCAAAGTGCTGCGCCTTTTTCTAGATGTGTGCGCCCTTTTCTAGATGCGCCCTTTTCTAGATACTTGAGTTTAAGAAGTTGTTCAAAGGTTAGAAAAGAAATCACACATGCCTTCTCCCTGTTCCCATCCTTCCTCGAGAGCTATTTGAAAAAAAAAAAAAAAAAGTGGCCAAATAACAAGTTCCGTCTCTGATCTTTGGGCCTTTCAAGGAATTTGTCCAAAAGGAGGAAAAATGCAGGTATAGTGGTGTTCTGGGAAATAGCCCAAAAGATCAGCAATGCTAAACTGATAAATTCTGTTTCAACCTTACAGTGTGGGAGCCAGGAGAAACGCAGCATACTGTATTTGGTATGCTGAGGAAGTGCTCAAGGCAGAATTTTTGTTTGTTTGTTTGTTTTGCGACTCCAGGGATTGAACTCACGACCTCACGCTTGTCAATCAGGCGTTTAGGCTACTGAGCTAGATCCCCAGCCCTTGTCTTTTTGAAACAGGGTCTCACTATGCTGTTCAGGCTGGCCTTGAGCTCACTTTGTAGCCCAGGCTGGTCTCGAACTTGCAACGATCCTCCTGTCTCAGCCTCCCGAGTGCTGGGATTACAGGCGTGAGCCACCACGCCCGGCTTCAAGGCAAATTTTTTACATACATACAATGATGTGACCTAAAGAAAAATAATGCATAGGGAAAAATACCGATGTGAGAGAACTGCGTGATTTACTTTTTAAATATATTTTGCGATATTTGAACCCAGGCCTTTGCATTGCACTACATCCCCAGACCTCTTTTTTTGATGGTAGGGAGGTGTAACAGTGTTGCTAAATCTCCCAGGTTGGGCCTCCTGCCGCAGCCTCCCAGCACTCATTACAGGAATGTGTCACCACTCACAGCTAATTTTACATTTTATGTTTTTAAAACAAAAAACAGGATTGGGATGGGGTTGGTGTTGGGGGTATAAATTTGAGAAATTTCTCCAAGACTAGGAGGAAATATGCAAAATAGTAATAGCATTAGATGTTTTTGAATAAGTCTTGCTAATTTTGTTCTGATTTTTTTATATTTTCATGTTCTGTCTGTTATGATTTACTAAACATTTTTTTTCCTTCCCCTAAAAGGTTCTTGCTAAGAACTGTATTTCATATTCACAACTAGGGACTGGGGATTTAGCTCAGTGGCATAAATGCCTGCCTGGCAGTCGCGAAGTTGTAAGTTCGATCCCCGGTACCAAAAAACATCATATTCACAGCTAATTGTGCAGTTAGCTTCTGGTCACCTTCATCACCTTAGGAGATTACTTCTAGCTCTGTCACCAGTTGGTGGGTCTCAGGGGCTTCTTTCCAGGTCCTTGAGTCTGAAATGAAGAATTGGACAAGACTCACTGAAAAGGCAAGGAGGCTGTCCGTTTGTTGAAGGTGAAAGAGGATTATGCTCTGCAGGATAAGAGCAGGCAGGTAAAAATGCTGACGGTGACCCTAGAGTTAAAGTTTAAGGGGTCTTTTGTATCCAAAAGACCTGGATTGACCTCTCCCTCAGGCAAATAAGGCATTGGGACATTTGTCCTATCAAAAACTCACTTGGAGTGGGGTATAGTGGCACAGGCTTGTAATCCCAGCACCCAGGATGCTGAGGCAGGAGCATCAAAGTTCCAGGGCAGCCTGGGCTACAAAGTGAGTTCAAGGCCAACATGAACTACACATCGGGACCCTGTCTCCAAAAGACAAAAAAAGAGAGTGTATTAGTGTCAGAATTGTGATCAGATGGGAGAGTTTTACTATGTGATAATCAGTAACCTTAGCAGGGCATGGTGACACACACCCGTGATCCCAGCACTTGGGAGGCTGAAGCAGGAGGATCACAGTGACCAGCCTGAATTACACAGTGAAACCCTGTCTCAAAAATAAATAAATAAATAAATAGTAACCTTGTTCAGTATCTTATCTTACTTGTTCTTGTGCAGTTTTAGTCATTCTTTAACAGTTTTTAAAAATTTAGTTTGTAGATTGTGTTTAGTAAGGGAATTGATATCAGCAGTAATACTAAAGTCAAGCTTAGCAGCACACAACTGTCATCTTTGCACTCGAGGCTGACGCAGGCAGATGACAAGTTCAAGCCCACCCTGCATAACTCAGCAACTTAGACCTGTCTTGAAATAAAATAAAATTTTTTAATTGTTTAAATCAATATACAAGCCGGGCGTGGTGGCTCACGCCTATAATCCCAGCACTTGGGAGGCTGAGACAGGAGGATCATTGTGAGTTCAAAATCAGCCTGGGCTATAAAGTGAGCTCAAGTGCAGTCTGAACAGCATAGTGAGAACCTGTCTCCAAAACGCAAGGGCTGGGGATCTAGCTCAGCGACCTAAGCGCCTGCCTGGCAAGCTCAAGGTCATGAGTTCAATCCCCAGTGCCGCAAAAAAAAAAAAAAAATTCAACCATGTGTAGTGGCTCACCCCTGTAATCCCAGCACTCCAGAGGCTGGGCTACAGAGCAAACTCAAGGCCAGCCTGAACTGCATGATGAGACCCTGTCTCAAAAAGACAAAAAAAAATATTCAAATGTTATAATAGGAAAAGAGACCCACTAATGGAATAATTTTATCTATTAGTGTAAGAGTTGATGAATGACTTTAGCTGTATGAATATGTAAGTCATACAGCAAACACTGTGGGGTTTTTTGTTTGTTTGTTTGTTCGTTTGTTACCTAATTTGCAAATATCTAGCCAGGTGTGGTGGTGCACACTTGTAATCCTAGCATTCAAGAGGCTGAGACAGGTAGATTGCTGGGAGTTCAAGGGCAGTCTGGGCCACACAGTGAGTTCAGGATCAGCTTACACTACACAGAAAAACTCTTTCAAAAACACAAAACAAAAGTCCTAAAACTGATTGGCAGGGATGACTGCACAACCCTAAATACTAAAAACATTGAATTATACTCTTTAAGCACTGAGTTTATCTGAATATGAATTTTATCATATATGCACAGGAATTATCAATAAAACAAAGTTTTCTGGTGGTTGTATCTGGGGAGTTGATTGGAGGAGAAGTAAGAGATTTTTAACTTTTAGTTTTACACATTCCATATTTAAATGTTTTCCAATGATCATGCTACTTTTTAAGTTACAAAAAATGCTTTTCCAAAGCATTGACTTAAAATCACCAAGTAAATCAAATGCCACCAGCCAGGCATGGTGGCTCATGCCTGTAATCCCAGCACTCAGGAGGCTGAGATAGGAGGATGGTTTCAAGTTCAAGACCAGCCTGGGCTACAAAGTGAGCTCAAGACCAGCCTGAACAGCATAGCAAGACCCTGTCTCAAAAAGACAAGGGCCAGGGATCTAGCTTAGTGGCCTAAGCACCTGCCTGGCAAGTGCAAGGTCGTGAGTTCAATCCCCGGTGGCAGAAGAAAAGAAAAAATCAAATGCCACCGTAGCCCCAGCTGGTCGGATTTGCGTGGAGAAGCCTGTGTTCCTCCCTTGAGGAGGGGGGAACCACAAGGGAAGGCTAAGGATGCTCGTGTTACTCACTCAGCAAGCATCTGCCAATGGCCCCGATGACCACAAATGGTACAAACATGGAGGATGCACACCCTCCACCTGTCTGGCTGACGGGCAGTTGCGGGACCAACTCTGGACATCAATAACTCCACGCCCCAGCTTTGTACAGGAGCGATGACTCAGGAGTGGAGAGGCGTCTCCCAGCTGGGCCATGAAGCCGGCAGGGAGGGATGTCTGGGGCCCTGCCAAAGGACTCAGGTGTGACTGAGACCAGGGATGAGGTAGAGTCATAGTCAGTGTCATGCCCAGGTACCTTTCAAACAGGTTAATGCTTTCATTCTTTCTTCTCGATAGGTGATAACTGATGCAATGCCTGTAATCCAGCATTTAAGGAGACTGAGGCAGGAAGATTGTAAATTCCAGCTCAAACTGCAATTTAGAGAGACCCTGTTTCAAAATTTAAAAAATACAAAGAGGGGTGGGAATATAGCTTAATGGGAAGGTTCTGGGTTCACTCCCCGGTGAGGAAGGAAATTAGGGTGTAACCAGCCAGCTGTGCACGTGGGTGTGACCTGTCAATCATAGAGATCCATAGCTCAGGCACCCAAGCACTGCAGCTATGACCAATCAGAAGATACTATCCAATTCTGCACACTGCAGAGATGAAGCAGGATTTTGATAGGATGGCCTAGATCTGACGTCAGAATGGGGGGAGGGCTACAAAAGCTGGCTGCCATTAATCTCATCACTGCTGTGCTCTCTTTCAGAGAAAGGAGCACACAGCACCCCAGAAATCTGGCACCATGGTGTTGCAGAAAAACCAGTATCAAACCAAATGGAAAACTCTTTGCATCAAGGAGTTAGAAGACAACTGTTTATTACACCAGTGGACTGATGGGAATCTCAGTTCCAAATCATCAGCCCCAACTTCAGTTTTTCAATCATTTATATATGTTTCCAAAAACAAGTACAAAAGGCAGATAACATAATATCCTACAATTGGTTATACATGTCTTTATCATCAGTTGCGAGGCAGAATTTACTCTTACAGAAACAGCAACTAAATGAGGTCACTATCGTATAACATAGAGGAAGATTCCATCATCGTCTGAGACCGGGCAGAGGCGTCCTTGCAGTGCTAACTCTCTGGGACACGGAAGCAAGAGAAACACTCCTTCCTGGCTGGGCTACACTGATCCTGCAGTTGGCTTGTCAAGTGTGTAGCTTTCTAACCATGGGAACAGGCTGTGTCTCCTGGTCTCATCCTTGAAGAGTGTTAGAAATATACTTAGTATTAGAAATATAAATTTTAAGTTTCTCTCTGCATTAAAATAGCTTCTACAGTGGTGTTGTTTAAACAGTGACTCCCTAGGCCAGCCCATGTTCAAGGTAGGTAGCAAGTAGTCTCTACCTATGAGGAGAGAGTCAGGAGGAATTCGAAGGTGTGTTTTACAACCGCTTCGTATTTATCATCACATCTCCTCTGAAGAGGCAGACGCATCATTATTATCACCATCGTCATCAGCATCATCATTTTACAGGAAAGGACATTTAGCCAGTTGCATGCTTAGATGAACTGATTTGCCCCAGGTCATGAACTTAATGGTGACTGAGATGAAATCCAAGCCAGGACAGCACCCCAACTTCCAAACTTGTTTTCTGAGTCCCCCCGGGCCACACAGGTCACACAAAGGAAGCGTGAACAAGACCACCTGCAGTGGTTACTCAAGAAAGCCCTCGGTGCTGGGAAAATTTTCCTCATGACGAGGCACGCGAGTGTCTTTATGAGGTGTGATCGAAAACATGGTGAATGCTGCTCCCAGTGCCATCCAGCAGGAAGATAGCTTGTGCACATAGCTCAGTGGCAAGTGCCCACCTGGCAATCGCAAGGTCCTGAGTTTGAGTCCCTGAACCAAAAAAAAAAACCAAAAAAAGACAGTCTGTCTTCATTCACCTGATTCACCAGATCTGGCATCATGCAACTTCTGTCTCTACCCTGATATCGAAAGTGACCATAAAAGGGAACCATTTTTAATCAGTTCAGTATATGGAGGCAATCACAACAGCACAATGAGAGCTTATCATGAGAAAGGACCCCACTTCAGAAATTGGCAAGAACGTTGGGATTCCTGTGCTCAAAGGGAGAGGGAGTATTAATGGCATCATGTCTTTTAATGTAATAGATTTTTTTGTTGTTGCTGTCTTTTTGAGACAGGGTCTCACTATGCAGTTCAGGCTGTCCCTGAGCTCACTTTGTAGCCCAGGCTGGTCTCGAACTCACAATGTTCTTCCTGCCTCAGCCTCCCAAGTGCTGGGACTACAGGAGTCACCACCACACCTGGCTATGTAATACGTTTTTACAGTTTTTTTTTGCTGCACCAGGGATTGAACTCACGACCTTGCGCTTGCCAGGCAGGCGCTTAGGCCTCTGAGCTAGATCCCCGGCTCTTCTTTTTTGGTTTTCTGAGACAGGGTCTAGCCATGTAGTTCAGACTATTGTTTTGAACTCACTGTGTAGCCAAGACTAGCCTCAAACTCAAGGCAATCCTCCTGCCTCAGCCTCCTGAGTACTGGGATTACAGGCATGCACCACCATGCCCAGCCATTATCCACTTTTTACTGAGGTTTGGAAAGTTAAGTAATAGCCTCAAGACCACACCCAAAGAGAGATGTAGTTTAGATTTCATATGTGTTTCCTCTGCTTCTCAGGACCTGGTGGAAGTATGGTCACGGGGTGCTGCCCATGGTCAGGCCTTTGCCTGGGCTCATGGCCAACAGTCCTCTCCCTGGTTGTCCCCTGTGACCTTTCAGGTCAGATCCCCCAAATTCAACACCCTGCGCATATGCTCAAGCAACCTTAATTCAATAACTGAAGTGTAGCAGCAAATACACCCCCAGCCAGTGTACTTCAGTTTCTTGCTTGCCCAGGTGACAGATTCTGTTCCAGTTCTGGTTGCTCCTGTCTCCTAGAAACCGCTGGTCACTGTGATGGATAGCTAGTGACTGTGATGTACATTGTATAAACCAACCCCCAATTGACAAGCCATTCTGCCTCTGTATTTCCTGCTTGCTTATCTCATATAAAGCTAGACCACCAGAAATCAGGGCCTGATATTTGGGGAACGACCCCAGTTGGTGTCCATCAACATAAATAAATCTACTTCCAAATCCTGGGTGTTGTTTCAGTGTTTCTGCTTGCTATTGCAGAAGAACACAGCAACCCACATGCCCTGGACTCCTTGTCAATTTTTTTTTTTCAGTTTGCGGTGGCCTGGCATTCAGTTGTCTACACTTTAACCCCTGCTGGTAAACTCTCCCACTCACTCCAGGGACTGGAAAGGAGGCGGCCGTCCTGTGAGGATCAGGAAGGATCCTATTAGCCAGTTGCTCATTAATTGGACCCTTAGGTAATTAACATCTGCGGAAACAGCTGTTGGCAACGCCACCCACACCCTTACAGATGTTGGGACTCTGCCACTTGTGGTCTGAATGTCTGTCTTAGTCACTCTGCTCATCGTGGGATACAGTACCTGACACCCGCTTGTTAAGGAGAGGTTTCTTTTGGCTCCCAGGGGCAGAGCCATGGTGGGCTGGCTCCAGAGAGAAATGCTGAGGACGAATGGTCTGGCGGAGGAGAACTACTCACCTCATGGTAGCCAAGAAGCAGACAAAAAGGAACAACCCTTCCAGACCACACCCCAGGCTCAGTTTCCTTATCTGTATGATGGGAGTGATTATCAGAGTTGGCCTCAAGGATTGGTTGTGAGGATTTAAGGAGATAATACAGGATGTTAACATGCTATTAAAACTCAAGAAATGTTAGTTGTCCATTTGGTTATTGCTTTGTCCATGTAGAGATAATTCCTCTGCCTAAGTCTACAGCATCTTCAACATTTTTTTCTCTTCCTTAGGCAGAAGTCAGAGCTTGGGGTTTCTTAGGGTGATGTTAGAGGACATGAGTAAGTTAAGCGCCCCTCCTAGCCAGGGATACAACTCAGTGGCATAAATGCCTGCCTGACATGCACAAGGTCCAAAGTTTGATTCCCAGTATCCCTCCCCCACTAAAAAAGATCCCCTCCTCAGCCAAGTATAATGGTGCGCGCCTGTAATTTCAGCATTCTGGGAGGCTGAGGCAGGAGGACTGTGAGTACTAGCCCACCCTGGGCAACTTAGGAAATTAAAGCCCTGTCTCAAAATATTAAAAAATTGTTTGAAGGGTAGGGGACATAGCTGAGTATGAAGGTTCAGGATTCGATCCTCAGTATCATTTAAAAAAAAAAAAAAAACTCCTTTTCTTCCTGTCTTCAGCTTTTGGAAGTACAGCTGTTCTCTTCACTTGTAACAATAAGAACTTCACTGGGTGCTGATGACAGGGACCAGACATCATCCTGCAGCTGGACATGTATTATTCACTCACAGTAAATTATACAAGTTAGGCAGCTTTAACTCATTTATTCAGCCTTTTTTTTTTCATTCAAAAAACATCTTTCATTCAACAAACGTGTTATGCTCAGTGCTTTGGTGTTTGAAATAAAGAGTAAAACAGAAAACCCTGCTTAGGTTCTAATGTGAAGAAACAATCAGCAATAGGTGACAAGTAGAGCATATCAGAGAGAGACCGGTGCTGTGGAGGAGCAAAAAGGAGAGAAGGCAGAGGGCTCCTTTGAAAACATAGTCAAGGAAAGCCCTTCCTTCTGTGAGAAGGCACATTAGTCAGCTTTCTGTCACTACCACATATAACAGAGGTTATTAACTTATAAAGAGAAAAGGTTTATTTTTGGCTCACAGATTTGGTGGCTGAACAAAAACAGAGTCTGTATGCATGATGGAATACTATACAACCTTTTAAAAGGAAGGAAATCCTGCCACATGCTAAAACATGACTGAACCCTAAGGGCATTGTGTTGAATGAAATAAGCCAGCAACAAAAGGGCAAATATAGTTATTTCTCTTACATGAGATACTTAAAGTCACCAAATATACAGACATAGAATAGTGGTTAGTAGGACCTGGAGGGAGGAGACAAACGGAAGTTATTATTTAATGGATATAATTTCAGTTCTACAAGATGAAAATGTATGGAAGTATGTTTCACAATACAATAACATAAAAATATTAATATGACTCAACTGTATACTTAGGATGGTTAAGTTGGCTTTTGGTATAGCTTTATTTTTTGAAACAGGGTCTCACTATGTAACCCAGGCTGGCCTCCAACTCAAGGCAATCTTCCTGCCTCAGCCTCCCAAGTGCTGGGATCCTAGGTGTGTACCATCACACCCAGCTCACTCGCAACTTTGCGCAGCATCTGTTTCTTCACTGATGAGCGGAACTGTCATGAAGGTGAGCCAGATGAAGTATGCGAGAGCTTTAGCAGGAGACCCTTGACCTCCTCAGATTTCGGTTTCTCATTTCTTTTACTTCCATTCGTATTTAGCGCCCAGGAGGGGCTTGCGCGTGTTTCTTGAATGAGCGAGCGAGCAACAAGCCATGTCACCGTCTAGATCTGCCGAGCCGTCTAGCCCGAGGGTGTGGACACCGTCTTGACCTCTGAACTGGGTCCCAGTGCTGCGACACCCAGCGACACCCGCGCCGTCCCGCCCTGGGCAGGCTCTGCCCGCCGAAAGCCCCGCCCACAGCCCGGGTTGGACGGCGGAGGCAACGCCCACCGGCTGGGCCGCCTAGGATTGGTGTGGGCGCCTCCGGGAGGCGGGGTCAGGGCCAGGCGGGGAGCGGCTGATACCTTGTGGGCCAGAAAACCCCAGCCCGCGGGCTGCGTGGACACCGTCGGCGGGGACAACCGGGTGAGTGCGGCGGCGGCGGCGGGGCCGGCATGAGCGGGGGACGCCGGGGGCGGTGGTGCGCTCCGGGCACTGCACAGCCCCGCGTCGCCACGGGCCGCGATGGGCCGGAGTCGTCAGTCTGCTCTTGTCTTCCAGACTCGGAGAACCGAGGCTCCGGGACGGCCAGGAACCGCCCAGGAACCGCCCAGTATGGCATCAGAGGTGAGTGTGGCCCGAGCCTGCGAGCAGGGTTGGGGGAGGCCCAGGCTGTGACCCGCGCGCGAGTGATTGGCCCCGGAGCCCCCCGGTGGCCGTGACACGCACACACACTTTATGGGCGCCGACCTGAAGGGGTGCGGCCCCGGGGCGGGGCGGGAAGAGCCCGAGG
>RJWT010003842.1:16760-35379 GCA_004365215.1 Cuniculus paca | reverse complement strand
AGAATATCTCTAGTAGTACATTTTTCAAATCATGATTTCACTATTTCAAAGTCTTACTAAACTTCCTATAGTTTATTTTTTTAGACTGTAGGAGTATTTTTTAGTGAAGTGTGGCTGATGCTCTTGACATACATCAGAAATATAAACTGTGTTCATGTTGTATGTGTGTGTTCCCGTTGAAAGCTAGAAATATCTAACTATTTTTTAATTTCTTTCCTAAAGTTCCACTAATTTATTATAGTTGACTTTATGCAAAATACATTTTCTTACTCCAAGGAAATAGAACTGATACATACAATACGGAAATCCAAGAAAAAGGTTTAAACTTCAAAATTTTCTTCTGAGTGTATGTCTGTGTCTAATATTCTTTGACTCTTGCAAAAATAGTATTGCCTTTAATAACTATCCTGAGCACAAAGTATATATTTCATTCAGATTTGAAAAATAGAGGGTTGTTTTTAGTACTTCATAGAACTCTAAGAAAGAGAAACCTTGAGGTTTTATTTAATATATCCCCAATGACAAAGCCACTGCTTAGAGTAATTTAGATTAAATTTTCCACAAAATACAGTTTAATGATTTTCAACTAGATTATTATTAACTTCTTCCTATGGCAACACCACACAAAGAATGAATGTTTGAAGTACATCAATGAAAAGAACATGCTATTAAAAAGAAAGTCTGTCCTTCCTACAATGTTTTGTTACAGCACACAGGAACTCTGTTGGCTTACAGAATGTGTCCAGCATTTCTCAATGTATTTAGATCTAATAAGCTATACACAATCCATTGAAAATTTTATAATTTATTACATCTTGTTTTACTGCTTTGCAATCTAAACACCAATAATATTTAATCATTCTAGGGTATAAGAATAGAGAAAAGCTTATTTTAATACACATACCCCAAGGAAAGTTTTGGGAAAAGATCTCTCAAGATCACTTGATTACAATATTTTAATGTACAGAAGTGAACTTAACTGTAACCTTAGGACAAGGATTTACCTAATAGGTGTGATAATTTTTTGCCTCGTGGTACTGAAACCAAGAAAAAAAATTGAGTCAGGACAGCCAAAATATCCGAACTCTATATTTAACATATTCCAGAGTCGAATGAAAATATTATGTGGATTCTTGGATAGTAGAGGAGAGCACAAGTCATTTTTTCATAAAGTTGAAAATGGACTCTATGTAACAGCTTCCAAAATGACTTAGTCTACTATCAACTGGTATCACTGTAGCCAATTATAATGCACAATTTCAGGGTTTCTCAATATGATTCAATGCAAGGAAATCTAAAATTCATATCACAACTTGTATTTCTTAAGCAGACTTCATATGAGCATATTAAAAATTGCATAGTATTCTTATATCTCTGCACAGTATCTCCTGGGCAAATGCAACTGGGAAAAGAGCAGAAACTGGGGTCAGCATCTCATCTTCTTCCTGCTGAGCCCATCCAAGCACAAAGCTTCCTTTTGAAGACAGTGGGAGCTTTGTGCTTGAATCAGCTCTGCAGGGAAATAGAGCCAGAGAACTAAAGTCAATGGATGCTGTGTGTAGTTGTGATTGCAGGATGCCCTCCCTAACTGGTGTCACGTTTGAATGGCATCTTCAAGCTCCTTGTTCTTTAAGGTGATACTCAAAAGTGTTCTGTGCTCTCTCGTGCCTCATCCGACTTTTCTCTTTCTGTATGAAAAATATCCAAGGCAAGAAATAAAATTCAACAATAAGCACTGGGTGACTTTAAAATTCAGGTTGATACGAATAGATTTACCAGACTTGAAGCAAGATTTTAATTTCTCATTCAGCATACAGAAATCAATAATTAATCATGATAATAACAAAGTTTACCTTGCATGTCAGTAAGATTAGCAACTATTTTAGAAGGGACTATTTTTGAGTTAATATTTCTGAACATCAAGCCAAGTGTTTATACTCAACCTAGGGGAAAAATGATTAAACTTACAGCTGTTATTTCTATATTATTTGCTATAAGGTATATAATACTTATTATGTAAAAAGTACTTCCTCAGGGCTGCACTGCACAACTCTCATGAGAATATACAAATTAACTGATTCATAGACAGAGTAGGTGATTTTCTAAGGTCACATAATTTGTACACAGTGGATTTAAGCCAAATGGTTGGACTGGAAAGCATGCCATATATTTAACATATAGAAGGTGACATTTATGTACTTCTTATATCTAGTTTAATTTAATGCAATGTATTTTTATATAAGAAATAAATGTGTATGCAGAAAAGCCATTCGAGTGCTTCAATCACTAATTTGTGTGGACCCATTCATTATCTAAATTTACTTCAAATACTGTGTTTCTACCACTGAACAAGCTATTAAAGGCATCTGCATAAAAGCAGTAAATATTCCTGCTTCTCAGAAAATCAAAGGCTTTATTAACTTACCCATGATCACAGAATAATTGTACATCATTCCCAGATTATCCACAAGTACCTAGTTTGTGTAAATGAGAATAATGTCCTGACATGTGGCACATGTAGCAGTGTGGCTACTAGAGGAGTCCTAGTAGATAGGAATAAGGACTCTGAACAGGGGGAGATGCTGAAAATGATCAGGAAATTGGACAGGGTTATCAGCAACTCCCCAAAACATGCACTTCAGTGGACCAGTGCTCTGCCTTTGGCAGCAGAGACCAGAAGTGGAGCAAAAGAGAATTTCAAGAGAATACATCTTTCACAAAAGTCTCCACGAGGATTTGGTCAAACAGAAACTTAGGGAAATAGCAAACTAAAAACTTAAATCACCCAGTCATACATTCAAACTCTTTAAGGCAGGAAAATCCTAGTCATATTAAGAAGCAAACTCTATAATAGTTGAGAAGTAAAAATGGACCTCAACTTGGTCTCTGCTTCTAGTCAAGGATAAACTGACATTAAAGAGTTTTGAGTTTGAGTCAGTGTCTGAGTTGGAATCTTGGCTCCTTTTTTGGCTAGCTATATGAAAATTAGCCATCATTTTAATAAATCTTGTGTAATGAAAATTAGAAAAAAATGTTAGCTGCTGTATTTGTTTTTTGCCTTTTTGGTTAAATGAGCTAATCTAAGAGTGTTCAAAATAGAGTTTGTATTGACAGTTCAAACACCTTAATTCTTTATATTGGTGATTGCATTAAAAAGGAAAAAGAGTTTCCTAATCTCACACAAGACAACAGGGCTGGGCTAAAGCAACAGGACCAAGAAAATTCAGTTTGAATGTTTTTAGGACAGACTTCTTTTTTATTTTGAATACATTAAAACAAATACAAAATAAAACAGAATATTCAATCAAAACAAAACAAAGAATGTGGTACAAGACTTCAAAGCAAAATAAAAGCAAACCAACAATGGTTACCATGTTGCCCTTTGATGTCTTTAAAATAACTTCCCATACCATCAGACACAATAAAATCATACACAACAGAACAGAATAAAACCAATCAAAACAAAACAATGAAAGCAATACAGGACTTCAAAATAAGGCAATTGAAATACCACAGTGGCTACTATAATGCATCTTGTTATCTTCTAAGTAGCTGTTTATATCATCAGACATAATAAAAACAAACAAAAACAAAATATAATAGTCAATCAAAACAAAACAATGAACATAATACAAGACTTCAAAACAAGATGAAAGGTAATCTATAATGACTACCATAATGCCTCTTGTTATCTTCAAAATAACTGCCCATACCCTCAGGTATAACACAATGAAATAAAACAGAATAGAATAAAACCAATCCAAAGAAAACAATGAAAGCAATACAGGACTTCAAACAAGACTGTAGGAATACAATAAAGGCTACCAATATTCATCTTATCTTCAAAGTAGCTGCTTATACCATCACACATAACAAAATCAAACAAAGCAAAATAGAATAAAATCAATCAAAAGAAAACAAGTAAAGCAATCAAGGCTTTGAACAAGAAAATAAGAAATCAATAATGGCTGCTATAATCCATTTTGTTATTTTTGCAATACCTGTCCATGCCATCAAATATAATAAAATCAAACATAACTCAACAATACAACCAAGCTAAACAGAACCAAGAGAATAACACAGGGCTTTAAAACAGAATAATAGATTAATGATGGCCATTTCCTTCCCCCCATAGACATTTCCTCCCCTTTCACATTCACAACCTCTATTTTGTATTTTGCAACCCACAATTTCCCAGTTTCTTATACTAGGGAGACAATACGATGTTCACCCATGTGACTCTGAGCCCTTTCAGTCATGAGCATGCTCTCAAGTTGTATCCATTTGCCTACAAGAGTCTCAAGGTTACCTTTCTTTATAGCTGAGTAGCTTTCCATTGTAAAGAAATGCCAAATTTTTCCTCCATTCTGCAGCTGATGAGCAAGCTATCCCTACTGTTTTTTCTGGTTGCCTGTCACATATATCATAGTTTTCTCTCATTTGACTTTTAACCTATGAATTTCCTTTTGAATTAAATGTGTTTGTTAGATAAAACGTATTGATGGATCTTGTCTTCTGATTCACTCAGCCTGCGTTTCTTTTTATTGATGAATTGAAACAATCTACATTAATGATTATGGTCAACATGCACTGGCTCATCTCTGCCATGCTATTTTCCTACCATTGATTGTGTACTTTTCCCCTCCATTCTATGGTCTATCCCATTTGGTGATCCCCTCTGCCACTGTTCCTGGAAACATAGAGTTTTTATCTCTTTCTAAAATGTCCTTCAGTATTCTTTGTAGGGTTGATTTGGCAGTCATGAATTCCTTCAGTTGTTCTTTGTCTTGGAAGTATCTTGTTTCTCCATTTATTTTGAAAGATAGTTTTGCAGGGTACATCAATCTGGGTTGGAAGTTGTTTTCTTTCAGGACTTGAAATATTTCACTCCAAGTTCTTCTTGACTTGATGGTTTGTGTTGAGAAGTCTGTGGTCAATCTGATGGATTTTCCTTTATAGGCGATCTGTTTCTTTTCTTGAACAGCTTTTAATATTCTGTTCTTGTGTTGAATTTCTGGGATCTTGATTATTATATGTCTGGGTGTAGATTTACTTGGGTTATGGCTAGCTGGAGTTCTTTATGCCTCACTTATCTGAATAGCATGTCTTCCATGTTTGGGAAGTTTTCTGCTATTACTTCTATAAATAGAATTTTAATGTCTTTTGTGTTGACCCCTGCTTCTTCATTGATACCTATCACTCGTACATTATTTCACTTTGCATCATCTTGAAGTCATTGAATTGTTATTTCCTGGATCCTCATTATTTTTAAGAGGTCTTTCCTTTCTCAATCATGAGCTTTACACCTGTTTTCAAGGTCTGAAAGTCTATCTTCAGTTTATTTCAAGTGATTTTGCCTGCTTTCAATGGAGATTTTAATTTCCTGGATATCTCTTTGAATCTGTTTCATGCATTCGAAATCTCTCTTACATTGTTCATTCATGGTTTCCCTCATTTTCCTTTGCTCTATTTTTTTTTATCTATGTCTTCTTTAGAGAAGCTTAGCAATTCTTTTATTATGCTTTTCATTTCTTCTTTTACCTGAGATTGTATTTCTGTTCTAATTTCTTTCATAGCCTCATGGAGTTGTCTCTTTACTTCAGTTGCCATCACTGCAGAAACTTCACATGTGCGACTCCCAATCTCTTCCATGTTTTCGTCTCCTGGACTTGCTCTACTTGGGTTGGAGTCCAGGGACTGCCTTTTTTTCTTTGTCTTGACATTTTCCAGGGTTCTTCCAAACAAGCGACTAGTTGGGTTTTGGGCACCTCCCATGTTGCCTACAATTTCTCTGGAGTGAGACTGTTTTGTTTTCCTGGCCAGTGCTGTCTATGGGTATCCAATGGTGGCCACTGGGTGTTCTGGTGCAGGGTCCACTTCTGTTTTTCTCAGCCCTTGCTTGTTACCTGGAGCAGAAGCATCCCAAGGGCTGGTAGAATGCATGCAGAGCAGGGCCTGCCTCTGCCTTTCTCTGAGCTCATTACCAGTGAACAGGGCCTCACTTTGTCTGCTGGAATGTGCGTGGAGCATAGCCTACCTCTGCCTTCCCTCTGAGCTGCTTACTGGCAAGCAGGGTCTCCCTTTATCTGCTGGAATGCCCAGTTTGAACTTTCAAAGGTAGAAAGAAATGAAACTGGGGCCACAGTTGTTATTATAAGGTATTAGCCACATCCTTGTCATGAAAACTAATTTATTTTTTGCATATCAAATTGGCTACAAGTTCTCTACCTGCACAAAATTGAACCTTCATCCTCTTAGTCTTCAAATGCATTGATGTTTTAGTTCTAGCTACTAGACCTTGAAAGAATAAACTTCTATTGTTTTAAGCACCCAGTTTATGGAAATTTATGATCATAGCCCTAGGCCACTAATACAAAGAATACTGGAAAACAGGATGAAATGGAATTATTTCTATAGATGATGGAAACCACGTATAGAAATCCTAAGAACTTCTATGCTTTCATAAATGGGAAAGGAAACTTTGCTCACTTCTTTATAATATTCAATTATTGAAAGAGATGAATGAGGCAAAGCTATAAACTTCCTGACATTATTGTACTTTCCTTTTCAATTTTTCCCTTGGTAAGAACAGCTTTATGTTTGAAGCAATTGGTCATGACTGAAACTAATGGCAATGCTTTGTCATTATAGTTCTGTACACTGTAGACTTCAATCAACATATAATTCTGGAAACATATTTGTGTGTTGTATTTCACTTAACTACCAGAAGCTACGTTTATTTTTTAAGACTATCTAAATGTACATTCATATTCATGAAAAGAAATTTACATCCAAATATCCTTAATATTCCTTTGTGTTATGTTAAATATAATCAAAATCAATCAACATTTTAGAAATGATCTTGTACTGCCCATAATTCGATTCAAATAACAAACTTGAGTCACTTAGGACCATTAGTGGTTATGGAAAATGGTTCTAGAATTTTTAAAAATAAAACATTGTTAGGTGAAGTTTGATAGATGATGATTTCTAAAGCAAATGATCTCTTTACCTTGCCAGTTTCATAAATTAAGTGGGCACCTTTTGTGTCATTTTTAAATGTACATCAATTTTTTTTGGTATGACAAAACTCTGGAGTACTTAGAGATTCCAGGTTTACCTCATGTTATATATTGCTTAAACTACTTATTAATGAGATTTTGGTGTCATTGAAAAACCATAAAAAGAAGGAAAGTTACAAGTTTATCTTAATTCAAATCACTAATATATAATTTTGACTCAGTCATAGCAAACTGGGTTCAAAGTAGTAACAGTTACAACTTCAGAGTCAGCATTTTCTATGAAAAGAAAGTCTCGGATTAGATATTTATAATGGAAATGTCTGTTCAGCCATAGCATTTCATGCCATTCCAAAGCAATAATAAATCACTACAGAACTTCATCTACCTGTAAGAGATTTAGTTTTTGTTATTATCAACCTTTATTTTGTGGTGGGTAATCAAATTCTTCAATCACCGAGATTTAAATATCTTGTAGAAGAAATGAAAAAGTTCAATTTCTACAGCTTTACTTCATACATAATAGGAGGAACAAATGCATGTTTTCAGCCAATGAAGCTGAAGCCCAGGCAGTACGATAACTACTAAAATTAAAGTTCCAAAAGTAAGACGCTAAAGAGGAGTTGTTTTATAGAAGAAATGTTTTTAAAATAATTTCTCAAGTAGTTCTATTCACTTTGGGTTTCTAATGGCAAGTATACATTTCTAGAATTTCAGAGTAGGAAAGAAATATGTTTGAACTCTACAGTCATTTTTAATAGTGCTTTATTTTCCATAACTTCCAAATATAACTTCCTTTAGCAATAAATATGAAACAATTTTAAAAGCAAATATCAAGTTTTAAGATTTCTAAAACTAGTATTCTTAATTGAAAAAATAAATAATAATTGTTAAGAATTCAGTATAATTTTTTTTTACTTAGAAAACCAATATGTGAGTATTGAGAGGTTAAAAAGTGAAGATTTTTTTCCAATCATACTACTTCTCTTGTAAATTTACTTGCAAATAATTTAGTCTGTACCTATACAAGTGAATGTCTATTTATCAATCTATATATTATCTACATACACATATTCAAAACCTAAATTAATTTCTCTTTTCTCTGAATTATACTTTTCTTTTTTACTTTAAATAGACATGCTGGAGTTATCTCTATGTTAGCATAATCTTTTATGTTAGCATAATTTATCTGTTTCTGAAAGGCTTAAAATATTTTATAACATCACCATCCTACATTTTGTTTCATATTTCCCTTGTTAAGTCTTATTTTAAAATATTATATAACTATACAAATTACTGTAGTAACTATTTTTATAAGAATCTTTAATAATACCCATGAGGACTTCTACTGCATACATTTTTAGAAATATAGGCTGGTTTACTATTTATATATTAAAAGTTGACACATATTTGATTGTTATCAATAAAATCAACATTTATTTGCAAATCAGATGGTAACTTTCAATACAGTCATTACCAGGCCAGACATTTCATAAACAATAGCAAAGAAAATCTAGAATCTGCTTGTTCTTTGTCTTCGGAATCTGAATTGTAATCTTTTCTTTCTTTTTTAAGTTTGGCAAAATTTTGAATGAAAAAATAGAAAATCAAAAAATCAGAAATTTTGATAGTAATATTTGCTATGAGAACCTGGATATATAAGACAGGTACAATACAGTCTTCCAATACCCTTGTAATCCTACTGTTTTTAGTAAATTTTTAATAGGAAATAAAATTAGAATGGCACAGATTTTTGAAAGAAAACAAATTATAATATTTCCTAAGTGAAATCTGTCCATAGTGTATGAACTCTTGAGCTGTCAAAACTCTTCTCAAACCCAACTATACTTGTCAAGAATATTTCACAAGTCTATCTTTCTATCTTTTGATGTGTGTGTTATATTTGGGAAACATTAAGAATTTTGCCTTCTTATACTCAAATCATGTTTGTAATTCATTTTTAAGTTCTTTGAAAACTACTTATGTTAGTCAAGTTAAACCACTTTGTAGTTTTTTTTTTATTTAGCACTTTTTGTTGTTGTTGTTGTTGAGAAATTGTATTTGTATTCTTAGGCATTGTAGTGCAATCCACGGGATCTAAACTCCTGGTGTATCATTCTCTTACCACAGCTGCTAAACAGTTGTTTGTGTCTTCTCAACATGTGCTTCCTATATAAAATGAAAAGGTTGAAACACATTCTATTCTAGGCCCTCCCACCTCGGAAGAGATTCCAAAGGTTAAATACATGAGAAACACTTTTCAATTACTATGACGATAAACTCTTCACTGCAGGCATTAAACCTTGCAAATATCCACAAATAACTATAGGGAACAACTTGACTATTGTAAACAATAGAGTTCATCAGAGTAGTAAATAGCTTGGACTTTGAGTTTCTGAGAATATGCTTCATCTTTCTGTCACTTAGTAACCCAACCAGTAAACTAGCCAAGTAATATTTAACTTTTATGTGAAACATCAAAGTAATTCTAGCTTTTCCTTCTTTCTGTCTTTCCTTTCTTACTTTCTCCTTCCTTCCTCCTTTCCTTCTTTCCTTCCTTCTTTCCTTCCTTCCTTCCTTCCTTCCTTCCTTCCTTCCTTCCTTCCTTCCTTCTTTTTCCTTCCTTCTTCTTTCCCTCCATCTCTCCCTACCTTTGTTTCTTCCATCCTGACTTTCTTCCTACTTTCATTTTTCTTTGTGGCACTTGGAATGAAATCTTGGGCCTTCACACTGAGCTATACCTCAAGCCATTTATTTATTTATTTATTTATTTATTTATTTATTTATTTCAGACACAGTATCTCTCTTGCTTGCATAAAGTTGGGTTTGAATATATGATCTTCCTGTTTCAGTCTTACAATAATGCTTTCTTATGAAGTTGGTAGGAGCACAAATGAGTGGGTTACTAAAACACAATGTTCAATACATTATCAGTCACTCATTAATACTATCCATCAGATTTATTACGCATAAAATGTAAAACATAATTAGTATGTATTATTTCCTGCATTAATTTGTTCTAAATTGTGAGAAAGAAAACAAGAATGATGATACTGTGGGTTGCTTCATTTCCATAAGCAAAGTGGGATATTTGAAGAGAAAGTCAAAGTTAGAGACCCAGATTTTTAATGTTAAAGACCTTCTTTCAAAAAGAAAATAAAAGCAGAATTCAATTCTGCAAACAGTGAGTTCATTTTCAACACAGAAAATTATTTAGAAAGTTAGTTAAAAAAACACTGCGAAGCAGTGTTTCGTAAGTCAAGTCTGTCAAGTAAACCTGAAATTTTCACTAAACGCAAGAAAGATAACTTCAATAAACACAATGTTGGTTCTTCCTGAGAATTTTGTTTTGTGTCTTACTCAAAGAGGCTGGAAAATATAACAAATTAAATTAATTATATAACACTAATAAGATTTTAAGGAAATTTTACTATAAAGCAATGACAAAATGCAACATTGTGCCTTTGGGAAATGTTAAGGTTTTCTTTCCTTCTTTTATTTCTTTTTATTCCGAAGTTATAAAACAATGCTAGAAGAAATTTAAGATCAGAGCTTCAGTGCAAATTTTCATACATTCTGTAAAGTATCAAAACAAAAATAAGCTGGTAGATTGAACTACATTCCATTTCTTTATTTCTTACTGAGATTATAACTTCAGTTTAAATGACTTATCAGGAACTCTCTGTGAAGGTACATTCTTCTGAGAACCCTAAGAAATTGATAATATTAACATGTATTAGAATTTCTTACATCATTAAAAATTGAAGATTTTCAGTTCTCTGCACATGGAGATCCAGTTTTTACAGCAGCATTTAGGTGACGGGACACACATATCTAGCCGTAATTTTCTATGAAAGGGAATTGTTGAATATCCAGTATTTATTGACATGGCTGCATTTCCCTGGTTATATTTATGTATTTCCAAGCCAAACAAAATATTGACAGCATAATTTCAAATGACTGTCCTGTTACTGTTGAAAATGATTGTCCTGTTACTTTTGAAAACGAATAACATTTTTTAATTAATGAAGGTTATTGGTATATTTGAGATAAGTCATGTACAGAAACAAAATCCAGCACTGTCGTAGCCAGGGATTGCAAGTAAAATAATTTAATACAAGACACATAATCTATGGAATTACTTTATAATGGTTGCCCAAAGAGTCAAATACAAAAGAAAAAGTGTAGGAAATCTGTCCATACACTAAGACCCAAAGAATTCAGTTGAGGGTTTGGATCCCATGGCAACATCCTTCATGAGTCCAGCTGAAGACTAGGAGCCCATGACAATGCCCCCCAGGAGTCCAACTGGAGGCCTAGAGCCCACAACAATTGCTCATGCAAGTCTGTTTCACCAGTCTGTGCTGGGAAGCCCCAAAGTTCATCGGTGGGTGCCAGAATGTCTGTGCCCATGGGATGAAGGATCTGTGCCAATAAGTTGAGGTTCTGCACTGCAGCCAAGAGGCAGCACTCAAAGTAAGGACCAAGGTTCCCTGGAAAAGTACCACAGCCATCCTCAGCAACAATGAGGTCCTGAGCTCCTCCAATGATTACCACTGAGTTCATATTAGGAAGCCCATGTGACTCACTTCTCCTGGAGATTGAACAGTACACCATCTTTCCCTCCAGAGCCAGAAAGCAGTAAAGACCAGAGCTCCCCCAAAGTGAACTGCAGCCATTCTCAGCAACAACAAGGTTGTGAGCTCCTCTGATAATGACAGCACCCAAGTTTGTATCAGGAAAGACGCTCAACACACTCCTCCAGGAGAACCAATGGCAACAGGAGAACCAGCATCACCACAGAGAACCAATGACAACCCTTCTTCCTATTCAGTTTTCCCTTTTTTGTTGACAACCGTCTTCAGGTGGGCCATCCACATGCAGCACCGCACTGATTCAGTTTAGCTGGTTGTTACAAATTGACCATCAGTTGTCAATCCACCACAAGCACCATTTTTGGAAGAGGCTACCTGTACTTCAGTATCTGTTTTTGTCAACTTTGTTGAGGGGCAGTGGGCTATATGTGCATTAGTGTAATGGAAATTTTTCACCAGGGATTCTCAACTTGGCTTATTTGTACCTAATTCACATAGGTAAACATAGATACTGAATGACCACATATCTGTGATTCACTGGATGCCTCGCTTAAAGGGACAGACAACCAAAGGAGAGCCAATGTCAAGGCCTTGAAAAAGAAGAGGCTTTCTCCTTTGTTACTTAAGCTATGTCCTATTTAAGACATGTGTTATGGCTTATATCTAGGTGTCACCCTGAAGACTCACACAGTCACAGGTGAGGCTTTTTAGAACTTGCTAGATCCAGATGGTATGGTAATGCGATGAAGGCTATGTGGTACTAAATTAGTCCATTGATTGGTAGCATACTTCTGGGTGTGGCTTAATGGATTTACTGAAAACAGGTGTGGGAAGCACCACCCAAAATGTTTGTAACCTGAATGGGATATAAGGGAAAGGTAAGCTGCCTGCTGTTTGGCTGCCTCTTGCCTGCTCTGCCATGGACTGTTTCTCCCACACTTGCCCCTCTGCCACACCGTTCTGTCTCAGTCAGGCCACTATGGACTGAAACCTCTACAAACCGAAAACTGAAATAAACTTTTCCTACTTTAACTTTGGATATTGGGTATTTTGTCTCAGAAATAAAAAAGTAAATAAGACAATGTCTTACTTGGGTATTTTAATTTAATGCAAACAAATGAATGCAGAAGTCAAACTAATTTCTTAACATCAACATTTGTGGTTTTTTTCTTTCTTATTGAATTACTGGACAAATTATATTATCATAATAGAAATACATGAGTATGTAGGGCTTCCATTCCATAAACAAGGTTCAAAAGACTAATCTATAAAGAAGCAAGATCTTAAAGGGACACCACAGCATTTCCAAGCCACAATTTATATCAGCAGGCAGATGGTGGAGGCATCAGGCAAGGTACAAATCACAAAACATTTTTGATTGATGCTTTATATCATATATTCATGACAATTCTCAAAGAAGTTCCCAAGACTGTCAGTGAGGTGGTTCACAAGAAGAAAAATACTTTCAATGAAATTTGAAGATAAATTGCAATTCTACTTAAGGTCTTATCAACTTTTAATTTTAGGAAGACATGACTGTGTCTAATGTGCAAGCGATAGAACAATGTCTAACATGGGCTTTGCTGATAAGTATTATTTGGTGTAGTGCTGTCATTTTTCAATGAGCAGGCATTTTTTTGTTGATATTTATTTCCTAGTAGCATTACTTCTAAAAAAAATAGCTTTTCTGAATGTTTGTATAAAGAACTAAAATAGCAAGGAAACTATATCTGTCCCAAAGAAGAAAAAAAGCAGTCTAGAGAGAAGTATGAAAAAATGAAAACAGTTCAGATTGCTGTATGCATTGTGAATATTTTATATGCATATTCTGAGACAAACACAGCACTGTTGACAGTGTAGTTCTTGTTATTCAGCATGCACTGTGAATATTTCTATGCTTATTCTGAGACAAACACAGCATCGTTAGCAGTGTAGTTCTTGTTATTCGGCATGCTGTGTCTGTGTTTATATATGCCTGCGTGTATACATGAAGGCATAATCTACTTCAAGGCCAAGAAGTTGATCTGAAAAGCTTGGATACTGAGACCTTTTGTTAATGTCTGAACTGAAACAAAGAAAATAACGGCAGAAAATGTTTTTCAGCTATGATCAGTCCTCAATAGATTCTCTTTTTCCATGGGATAACTTCATTTGTGAGCAGTGCAGTTATTTGTAGGGCTCTTAGCCCACTCTTAGCTTCATTTGCTTACCTTTTGTTTCTGTCGTTATTGCTTGCAAAAAATGGAAAATGAGTCTCCATGAAATCTGGAGAATTTTACTGAATTCAAAAGTCCCGGGAATCCATCAGACTCTCTGTGACCTACTTGGAAAATGAGCAGTTCCAGGGCAAGTCCAAAGCCTAGAGAGAATAATTCACATTCTTAACAAACAAAGTGACTAGGATGGAGGAGTACAAGGCATCTCTGTACAACTCTTGGGCTTTGTGTCACTAATTTGGTAACAGTGTCTAACGTAGGACCACTGAAGTATTTAAGTTTGGTCACTTCCTGCCATAAATCACACATTGCAAAAATAATACCATTTCATGTAGTAAGAGCAGAGTTGTGTTGATACATCCTTTCAGTAACAAATGTATACTACTTGTATGTTCTCATCATTCGTGTGTATCTAAGTATCACTTTTCTCTCATTTCATCTTCAAAGGCAAGATTCATATGCTTAATTCCCTTAAGGTCCAATTAGTCTATTACTTACTCAAACAATATTTTTGTGGTACTATTATGTACTCTTTTCAAGTATTTTATGCGCAACAACTTCAAAATTTAGTTCATCATCCTTGCTGTCTTGATATTTTTATTTTTTTGGTTCATGGTCATAACATGTATTTGATGTTCATTATGAAATAGTCCTTTAACTTACTATCGTCTAGTACCAAATCATTCTAAAGCCTTCCCTTAACTTCCTGTAGTCTTATTTCCAAATCATTCTAAACTTATCTTCTTAATATTTCAGAAAAAATATGCCACAATCTATTTCTGCTACTATCATTATCTGCCATCCAACTACAACACTTAACTTCTAAAATTCAACAGTGCTTATCAAAACAAAGCAAGCACTTCCAGTATAATTCCTAAATTTTGGTCATAGTTCTATTTATCAGTGAACCTTCTACATCATATTCAGTAAAAGAAAATGAATTTTAACTCATTCTTATTAAATATTAACTGAAATATAGAAAAAGGTAAAACTTATGGTATCATTAGCCTGTCAGCAATCCTATATTTTAATCTTTGTGCTTTTCACTTTCCTGTGTCCATTTAAGTGATTAGTTGTGAGGATTAAGAAAGTATTATGTAACTCTTCATGTCACTGCAATAGACATGCCTTAAATATGTTAAGTAAACGTAATTATGCTTTCATAATTTTTATTATTTGCATTTTTGTCTCCAACATTAACATTGTGAGTCAAGAGAAAATGAGTCTGCCTTGGTACTTATCCTAGCATCTGGAAATAAATAAGAATTGCATTTATTTTTGAGTGAAGACAGAAATCAGCAGAGTTCTTGACACTGACCTCATTGTCTTTAAGCCAGAATAAGCTGCTGTTTGAATTATTCTCATACTCTGTTCAGATTATGTTTCAGTTTAACTATCACAGCTTTGCAATAGAAGAGCATAGCTGTGCTTGTAACCTTCCAGTAACTTCCGAGACATCTCACATAACATTCTGTTGCATATCACTATCTTTGAATTACTCTTTCATTAACTCAGGCATGATAATTGATAGTTACCTTCATGACCACCAATGTTCAAGCTACAGATTTAAGATTTCCCAGTTGAAGGCATCAGTATGGCTGGCAGACCTCTCCAGTGGTCTCAGGAGATATTTAGGGTCTATCGTCTTTTTATTACAAAAGGTATCCACAGCCCTGAAACTAGGATCCTTTTTATTAAACTTGTATTTCTTTAAATGGGAGCCATGCTGCCAGAATGACTGAAAAAATTACCAGACTCTGATAGTGTAAAATACAAGCAGAGGGAGTATATGTACTATAATGTGTTTAATAGAGATGTTATAGGACAGAATCGCACAAAATATAGAGTTTTGTATAAATTCTTTAGTATATGAATCCACAATATATTTTTGCTCTAGCTGATTCTACCTCCACATCCTGAAAGGTGTACCTGTCCATCAGAGGATAAGGCAACACTAATCCTCCCAGGAGCATTGGAAATGGAATTGAACACGTCCCCTGGGAAAATTTGCCCTGTTAGTTCAAAACGTAAATCCCATAAAGCCTTTTTGCTGCCAAGTATCACTGATCATTTTTTAATTTTGGAAGATGGTGTGGACATAAACTTTTCTTTCCCTCCCTCTCCCATAAGACTGTGATTTCTGTAGGAAGAATTTTAATGTTTAAATATATCCAGTTTTATATAAATTATAGATATTTTGTCACATCAGTACTTTGAAAACCATTTTTGAACAAAATTGTATCAGTTTTAAAAAGTTATAGAGGGTTGTAACAGAGTAATCATTTAATGAAATGCATATTTCTGACAAGTTTAATCCTTTCCATGATAAAAATAATTTTAAAAATTTAATGTTATATTATGAAACACTTAAGAGTCATGCTGTGACATAAAAGATTAGATAGTAATTTATTTGTATCGTACATGTAACATTACATAGTGAATTGGTAAAGACAGATGAAAATATACCTACCTTTCTTTAAATTAGAACTTCTATGTTTTCATGTGACATTTTTTATTTTAAAGAGATTAATATAACCAAAACAATAAAAAGAAAACAAAATACTGAAAATGATATAGGGTTTCAAAACAAGATGATAGAAAATTAACAATGCTCACTATATTGCATGTTGTTATCTTCAAAGTAGTTGCTCAGATTACAAGCTACAGGCATGCAAACAGATCAAACAATATAAGCTTTTGACATTTGCTGTGTTTTCTACTCTTGATTGTTATGTCACACCATAAATCTGAGCTCTGATTACCATAGTTAAGTTTTTTCAGAAGTTTTATTAGACCTACTGCAATTAGTGTCCCAAATCTTAACCAAATCAAAAGCGCATTTCAGGCACAAATATTTAATTTCTTATCTTTGGCTTTTGATTTGGTTAAGATTTAGGAAACTGTGTTTCAAGAACAGTCAGATGAGTTGAGGTCCTTAGAAGTCACTCCTGAAATGTTTATAACGGGATGTCTTGTTGAGGTGGATATTAGTAAATTGAGGTGCAATTACAAGCAATTAGTGCCAGATTTTTTTACAGACCCTCTACAAACTAAAAGAAAAGGCAATTGTTGGCTACCAGAAACAGTTTACTGAACATATTTTAAATGCTATGAAATATGCTGTAGTTCCATGGATAGAAGTGTCTGTGATGGCATTTGAATACAGAATTAGAGCAATAATTATAGACTTAGCGTTTTCTCAAAAATATGAGTAACCCAAATACATACATACCAACAATTTCAGGAGGAAAAATAAGCTGTAGAAGTAAAAACATTAAAGCCATCTTCAAGCTAAATTAAGAAATTTGTATTAAGGTTAATGTATCCATACTAATTAAGATTATGTAGCCATAAATATAGAAATAGTTATAAAAGAAAATGTATCTCAAAATCAATCTCAAATTCACTTTTGAACACCATAGATTGTTTTCACCAAGTCTTATCATGCTTACGTGCATACAGTGTTTTGGATAGCATGATATTCTTGCAAAAAATTAATATCCCATCTTTAAGGTATGATTATATAAATTTGGGAAAAGACTGAGTATTTAAATTCTTAAAACCGACTATTATTAGATTATTTTGTAAGTAAATATCATATTAATAGAATATTTGATCATTTCATGTAAGTTTTATCCTAACCTTGCACACTGAAAAATCTGGCTGCAGTCATATTTAACTTACTTATATCAATGACCAAAAAACATTAATTGTCTTTTCCTAAGGGTAAAATATCAGATTCTCAAAAAATGTCCCTATGAGTCAAAAGATTATTTGTGAAAGACAAAATAGTAAAAGATGTATATCAAAATAATGTAAAAAATATATAATTTTGGGTCAAAGTTCAAAGCAAGCATGAAGTTAATTTAAAAACTATGTCAGGACAAGAAAAAAGGAAGCAATATGTTCAAAAGTTGCCAGAAAAATTTTGATAGAAACAAAGCTATGTTTTTAAAGTTACTTATTCAACTGTCAGTTATTTTATAAGGTATCTTTTAATTAAAAAAATACACGAAGATATTAAAATTCGAATCAGACCTCCCATTTATACTTAAGAGTTATTTTCCCTTTCTCTTTAGTCACTTAATGCGTCAGTCATTTCTTTCTTTCTTTTTCAGGTTTTATCTTTTTTCTTTTTTAAATTTATCTATTTTTTTATTTAAAATAGAAAAAACAGAAAAAGCAAAAAGCAAACAATTAAAAAACAACAAAAGCAAAATAATGACAACAACAAAAACAGTGGCAATATAGATTTCAAAACAAGATGATAAGAATTTAACAATGGTTCCATATTGCGTGGTGTGATCCTCAAAGTAATTATGCAGGCTACCAGATACAGGCATGCAAGACTGAACAAACGATAAAATTTCTCTTTAAGCAATTTCTTTCCCTTTTACTATGTCTATTGTTAACTTTCAGATCTTATTTACTCTTTCAGCTTTTTACACTAGAGGGACAATTCTGTGTTTACACATGCAAGTCTGATTTATTTCACTTACGAGTATGGTTTCTAGTTGCATCCATTTACCTATAAAAGCCTTGAGTTTACCGTTCTTTATGACTAATATTCCATTATATAAAAATACCACGTGCTTTTTATCCATTCTTCAGTTGATGGGCATTTGAGTTGTTTCCAAGATTTAGCTATTACAAATTGTGCTGTTATAAACATGGGTGCACACATATTACTGTGTTATGATGTTTTCAATTTTTCTGGGAAACTACCCAAAAGGGTAAGAGTTGGGGCGAATGAAACTTCTAATCAATTTTTTTGAGGAATCTCCATACC
>RJWT010003842.1:0-16660 GCA_004365215.1 Cuniculus paca | reverse complement strand
ACCAGGCGTAGTGCACAAACTTGTAATTCAAGCACTCGAGATGCTGAGGCAAGAGGACCCTTGTGAGGTCAAGACCAGCCTGAGCTACATAGCAAAACCTGTCTTAAAAAGAAGTTTGAGTTTACCTAATTTCTAATATGATTCATATGTCATAAAATGAAAGTGGATCATTATTTATTATCCCATTTTTTTGTGGTTTGAAGAATTTCTTTTTGTATCTCTACTATATTTAACTCAAATGTGTCTTGTGATCAGAAGAATTTCTTTGTCTTTTGCTAATATATTTAAACCAAATATGATCTGTATCAGAAACATAACAATCCTAAATCATTTTGAGTAGCAAATTTATTGCATCAGTTTAGAAACTTGGAACTGGAATTCCAAGCTCAATCATTTATAGTAAATTCAGGACATGATACTTAATCAAATGACTTTTCCATAAACACTATGTAATTTCTATAATGCTTAATCATAAAAGTTTTAGACCTTGACCTGGGATTAAATTGACTTCTGGTGCTTAAATATGCTTTGATTTGCTAGATACTCATTTGTTATTTATTGGAGTATGAAAGAAACTCCACACATATGCTTACATTGTAGGAGCAGTAATATATGTTTAACAAAGGATGTAGCAATAACAGCAGGTAGAAAAAGAGATAGCAACATCCAACCATAAGACTGAATATTGCCTGGCCTTGAAAAATGAACTTTTACCCCTTTAAAAGAATGGAAATATATACGCATGGAGTTTATATCGAAACAAATACAGCCAATGCTTAAAGAAACATTAGAAGAGTTCTAGACATTTTAAAAATAAATACTTATTTTCTATGCAATATAAATATATGTATATGGCTTTCTTCAAAATACCCTGAGAAAAGTGCTAATGTCTTCCCCCTTGTAACTTCCATTCTAAAAAACAAAGAAGATAAATTGTACATTTTTAAATAGCATGTATGAATCTTAAGATTTCATCTAGGACACAAAGGATGTGCTGAGATGGAAGATAAACATGGACGTAATGTTTGAAGTAGAAACTTCAGTTAATATAAATAGAAAACACACCTCTAATAGGAGAGACTTGAAAGGGAAGAAGGAAAGAATTGGGAGTGGGGAAATAAATTTGACATGTCCTTTGTATAAACTAAACTGTAAGGAAAGTTGTGACAAAATTTAACTAGCCAAAAAAAAATTCTATTTGCTTCCTTGGAGCTGTGAATCAGTAGTAAATAAACACGGAATTATGGAACATTTATAAAATTGTTTTCAATCTGCTTTCCTGTCTCAAGAGAATTGCAATCAAATTGTGATGACAAATTTATGAAGTAGGAAATAAATAGAAAATAAATGATATTCAAGAGATGTGATAATGACTCAGAGGAACCTGAGTAAACTGGAATGACCCATCCAGAATGTGTTATAACTCCTTAGTCACAATTTTAAGTAGACCTACTCTTTGGAGAGCAGAGATTTGCAACTCTGCGCCACCTCAACTGCATTAATAAAACTAAATGTATTAAACATATATTCAAGTCAGTACTACCATAAAGGAGGGATGAGATTAGATGAGAGCTTAATGATTTGGGTTTTGAGTATGAAATACAAATGCAATCTAAGAGAATAAAGTCAAATCATACTTGGCTTCCATTTTCTTATCTTTAAAGTTTGGAAATAATGTTCACTCCTAACCAAATAATGAATGAGGTGAAGATTTAATAAGACAATTTTTTGTAGAAATAACATCATTATAAACCTGATAAAGTCATGAGTGTAATGACATGTACCGAGACTTCTAAACAACACAGTGCTATACATGAATGTTTAGCAAAGTCTGCAGTGATTCTGTAAATAGTTTCTTAAAGAAAAAGAAATAAAAAGTCAGTAAAGAAATTTTCCCAAGAGTGGCTTTCAAAAGATAAAGTGATCAGAAATAAAATATACAAAAACTATTCCAAGTTCTTTTATAATGTCTTGTGCCTAATTAATGAAAATAATACTTTAAATTATATATATATATATATATATATAAATTCAGATTTCACTATAATAAAATAAATTCAGATTTCACTATAATAAAATCTAGTCAGATCGGATCTACCTAAAAACTAAAATAACTGATATGGAGGCAAGGGGTTCACACTCACTGAAGCCTCTTACAGGCATTCTGGTTGTTTCAGAGGAAAATTGAATCAACGCAAGTTGTGACCTAATTAAATCATTTCTGTTTGTGAGATGTATACTGTCCAGGATTTTAATTATCTTCAAAAATTTCAAACTATATCACATTCCCACACACATACTCTAACTTGAGGTAAGTTTAGGTGAGCTCAATTTTTCATATGACAATTAGAATAGACTGTCCTAGAATTTAAAATGTCTCTGTATTATGCCAGAGACAGGAGTGATACATAATTATATTGTAATTTAGGGTCTCTGAAAGTTGTTGGAAATTTGTCAAGGGTCTTGAGATTGTGAAGAGCTATATCTATGCAACATTCTCAGTTCATTATCCAAATGGGGAACAGCTGCTGAAGCTGTGATTTCTAATTTGTGCTGCTTTCCTTCATGTATGCCCCAACTGTGTGTGAGAAGCACAGAGATATTTAGCATCAGTACCAGTAGATAATCGCTGAAAGTTTGACATTGCTCTAGATGGCTAAAAGTAAAACAAGTCTCAGCTCCAGAATGACATAGTGCAACACATGCAGTTTATTTTATCAACTTAATTTAGTATCTATTGATTTTTTTTCAGAGCAAATGTCTCAGTGTCCAAATAACAATAATGAGCCGTTAAAGTTGGCAACCTTCAAAGGACCACTAGATATTATAGAAATATTTTGTACAGTGTAAAGACGTTTCTCATTGGTATTTGCTATTGGTGAATTAGTTCATGCAATGCTACATAATCACACTGGTTTTTAACTTAGGTAAAATGCCACATTTATAATAAATAACTTCACAGACCCCAAAATAGAAACCTGAAGAATACAAAACAAAAAATGATGAAAAATAAGTCAGAGCTCAACTGACTAAATACATATATTCAGTTGGCCACGGTGGTTGATTTCTGTAATCCTAGTCATTTAGCAGAGAATCACATGTGTGAGGCCAGCCTGACAGGTGTAAGCCCTGTCACAAGATAAACATGTTCTTGTTGGAACAATCCTGATATATTATTTGGCACAGTCATTTGGTAACAAAAAGTGTCATAAAACTTAGTATGTTCTGCCTATGTATTTTCATTTTTGAAGATAGAAAAAACAATTACAGTGAAAATGAAAAAGATTCTTATATCTATATGTTACAATGTGACTAAAAATAAGATATATTTAACAATACATGACATTAAAGTCATCCATTGTTTATTTAGGAGATGGAATATCTTGCATTGTTTAACTTACAGAAATACACATATACATATAAAACAAAATCAAAGAAAGTCATAATTTACTAAGGTAAGAACAAATAAAGGATAGCATATGTAGTATGAATAGAATTATTTTAAATCTACTTGTATACTAACACAATGAAAATTTATATTAATTAATTATCCACAATGTTCTACCTGTCATAATACCATAAATTTGTATTTTCAGTTTTCTGTTTTGTTAATAAAAATTTTAGCACTTGAAATAGTCATTCAAAGTAAAATATAACTTACAGTCATAAATTTTAGGTCCTGGTGATGAGATACTACCACATAATATTCCTTCAGCTAAAAACTTACTTGTGTACCTTTCTTTCTAATTATTATATGAGATGTTTCTGTGATTGTTATTTATTCCTTAAATAGTTTACAACATAAATCTGTGAAATGATTTGAGATTTATGTTTGGAAATGTGTTGGATACCAAATTGAATTTTTTAAAATTTTATTTTAAATAGAAAAACAAAAAAAAGATAGAAATGATACAGAGTTTAAAAAAATAGTAGGAAACTAATACTAGTTAATACATTATATATTGTTAATACATTACATATGGTTTAGAAGTAGTTGCTCAGGTTACGAGATAGGCATAGCACAGTTTTATGTTTGATTTTATTGCAGTTTTGCCAAGTTCTATTTCTTAAGGAATTTATCTGCATCAGTTGTAAATTTATGGCCAAAATATTCAAGGTATTGTGTCATGGTGTAGTATCTGTAGGGCTCGCCATTCCTAGAATTTTATTTATTTCTAGTATTTCTCTCTCTCTCTCTCTCTCTCTCTCTCTCTCTCTCTCTCTCTCTCTCTCTCTCTCTCTCTCTCTCCCCCTCCTTCACACTTAGCAGTCTAATCAGGAGTATCATTCTATTTGTAAATTTATTTTCATCTTTGAAATGAACTGACTTTCGCTATTCATTCTGCTTCTCTCGCTCACTCATAAAAATTTATGCATCTGTTCAAAACAAATAAGAACCAATAAGTTACATAACTTGTCACTTTTAATTTGGTTTGAGTAGATTCAAAACACACACTTCTCTTCTTTGGTGGAACCTGAAATCTCTGTCTTGACCATTTATCCTCACTTGGACTGCTGTGTGTCTACTTCCCACATGGACATTTCAACAATGAGAGTCTAAAACCAAAGACATAACTCCCGTTCTCTCATTGATTTACTTCAGTGGGTCTTTGGCAATTTTTAGCAATTGTAGTTTTTCTTTTTCTTTTTTTTTCCAAATTAGATCTTGTGTTGTTATCATTGGAATTTTGTAATTCCTCCCCCGCCACACCACACACACACACACACACACACGCAGGACAGACTACAGCCTTTAATTATTTTTTAAAATTTTTTGTTTAGCAACTATATGAACATACAACTTAACCTGTGCAAATGTCCTTTCTCACATCCAATCACCTCTACAATATGCTTTTAGGTATTTGCTTTTCATATTACATTTACTTGTCTAATTGTTATTTCTAGATAATTCATCTATCCACTATGAAAATGAAATCTCCGTATTTTCTTGGCATGTTCCTTGATAGGTTCTGACTTTGTGAAGAGCATATTTATAGTCTAGAGGAGAACTACACAAGTCTGCCTTGATTCTGCCTACCATGCCAGCCTAAATCAGGTCCTAAAGATGATACTCTTCTCACAATAACCTAAAGCTTGTTGTCAACAAAAGAAATATTTAAAAAATGCATAAGTCAAGAGGCAAGTGAAAAGGGCTAGGGATATAGCTCAGTGGCATAGCAACTGCCTGGCAAGTGCAAGGCCCTGAGTACAATTTCTGGTTAAAAAAAAAATAAAGCCAGAGAAAAGAGGAAGGGCTAAAATTTTCAGGAATATTTTTTATGCAATGATATAAAATATTTAAAGCAGGCTATTTGGTTAAATCCAACAGTGCAACTAATACATTATCAGATGAAATAATACATAGAAAAATAAAGGAAGATTATGTGCTGCAAAGCTAAAGCATCAATATAATCATGGTCCAGAAGCAATCACTTGACTACTTTTCCATCTGTATTATACAGAAGTTGCTTTCATTTGTTATGGATGCTATAGCAAAATACTTCAAATCAGATAATTTATTTTTTAGTACTACATATTTGCAGCATATGATTACATTCTACAAGGGATGTTGGTACAAGTACATAGCATATCTTAATTCCTGTTCTCTGCTTGCCCCTTTATTTCTTGACAATTTTCCAATTTGAGAAGTTCTATTTTCTTATTATCTATCTTTCACTTTGCTCTTTATTTATATTTTGCATTTCTTATTTAAAAGAAAAATTGTGCTATTTAGTTTGTGCATCTGATTTTTTCATGTAGTGTTATGGTCTTAAAGTGCATTCATTCTCTGACAAATGACACAAGTTTATCCTTATTTATAACATAATAGTGTTCTATTGTGTGTAAACACCACATTTTCTTTATCCACACATCTGTTGATGGACTTAGAGATTGTTTATTTGGGAGTGCAGGCACTTGGCTCACTACCCAGTTCTCCCAGAATGGGCCCAGAATTGTTAATGACACAAAAGAAATCCAGATATTTGCATGCAGAAAAGCAATTAACAATAACAACTATGTAATTGGCTACTGTAATAAAATCAGCAACAATAATAGTGTCAGACAACTTCATTATTTATATACACACAAAACAATAATGCACCAACCTTATGCATAGTATAGAGGCCAATGGCATGGCTCCACCCAGTCTGTGGAGAGTGGAGGTCACAGTTCCCTTAAATTGGATAATTTAGAGCTAACAGACATTGAATGTTGCAGTTCTGCAATTTGGAAAGATCAAGGTAAAAAGATGGCATATCTGGTGTCTTGTCAAGGTCCATTCCTCTTAGGGAGACTTCATGGTCTGTCTTTATATAGTATAAATGCCAGATGTGATTATAAGTGCTATGATAAAGCAAATATCATCCTATAGTAAATATCTACTAATGGAACAACATGATCTCCACTAACAATAGAACAGCATTCAACAGTAATAGCGTAGAGTTAACTAATTATCTAAAAATTCATAAAACTTCATAGTTACATTAGTAGAGAAGAGAGGGTAGGGAATCAGAAAGTGAAAAAAGGAATATTCGAAAAAATTATCAATGGAAGACAAGAAGGAGGGGAGAAAAGTGAGAGAAGGGATGCTATTCTGAAGTGAAAGGAAATCAGTAGTATTAGAAAACAGATATATAAGAGAGCAAATAAGAAAAAAGAAGTAAGCAGAACAAATTATGAGCGATAAATGACAAGAAGAAAAAGTTAAAAGGGGAAAAGAATAGAGAGAAAAGGAGCAATCCCCACAAAAAAGGAGAAAGAAATAACAAAAACATAAAAAATTAAAAGTTCAATTAAAAAAGAAACCTCTACGATTTTGAATGAACATTTGTTTCCAGAATCTGCTGCATCCAGTCACAGTTTTCTCCACCTGACTCGTGGGTCTAAAGGTTTGTGAGGTGCCCTTCCTGCACTTAAAGGCCTTCTCTCTGTTCACCCAGATCTGTGGTAACCATCCAGGGTAAGGAACATCCTTGTTCAAGTTGGCAGATGGGAAAAGCAGTCAGCTCTCTGGCCTGACCTTTGTTAGATTTAGGTTGCACAGCATGGTTACACGCAGACAGTTGGCGTAATGTCACCACTAGCCAGGCCTGGTTTCTCACTTAGGAGTGTGTTTCCTTCCCACCCTGAATTTAAATATCTCAGGGGCTGATATCTCACCTGCACACACTCCACTGATTTCCCCAGTGAGTGTCTCTCATCAAGTCACTTTGAAGAGAAAACATTGGAATCCCCAAAGCTTCTGGCCAGGTCTGTTCTTGCTCTTTGGGTCTGCCAGCTCTCTGGGCTTATACTCCTGGGCCATGACTTGCTCCAGGATCACACTGATGAGTTACTATATCTTTCTGCTGCCCCCTGCAAAGGGAGACCAAAGCTCACAGCCAACTCAGAGTTCACAGATGGTTGCAATGAGATGATGATGGCTTAGTACAGCATCATGCTAAACTAGATGACTCCCTGCATTGTTTCCTCTTCTGCTTCAGGGCATTGGTCAGTTGGTCAGCACCTCTGCTGGTCATCCAGGGGAAACCAAAACACAGAACTGGCTCAGAGTTGGCAGTGACCAAAGTCAAGGCATGGAATCCACAGAAAATGAGCTCATCAGAGGCCAATGGCATGGCTCCACCCAGTCTGTGGAGAGTGGGGGTCACAGTTCCCTTAAATTGGATAATTTAGAGCTAACAGACATTGAATGTTGCAGTTCTGCAATTTGGAAAGATCAAGGTAAAAAGATGGCATATCTGGTGTCTTGTCAAGGTCCATTCCTCTTAGGGAGACTTCATGGTCTGTCTTTATATAGTATAAATGCCAAAAAGGTATCTTGTTTACTTTTCTCTCATTGTTGAGACAAAATACCTGATGCCCAAATGAAGGAAGGAAAGGTCTATGTAGCTTACAGTTTTTGAAGGTTTTGGTCCATACTCAACTGGCCCCAAGGCAGGGTGGCATGGCTGAGGGGCAGCCATTCATGGTAGCTACAATGAGCAAGAGCAAAAAGGACAAAAATGGACAAAAAAAAAAGGACAAAAAATGGTGTCAATTATTCTATTACGAGGTTTGAGTTCAACTGAATGTTATAACCTAGATTAGTAAATACAGAGATTGGATTCAGTAAAGTCAGTAAATACACTGACTTCTCCATGCTGCTTGATCTGAGGTTCACTCTGGTCGCTTGCATCTGAGGATTGTTGAAGCCCAAAAAATTATCTACAATATGGAATACATTTTTAAGACAAATGCATATTTCATTCTTGGTTTTCATAGAAATACTTGTGCATTTGAGAAGGGAGCTACAACTGCATTGATTTTGCTTGACTTGTTCAAAAGTCTGTGAATTTACTTTTAAAATGAGTATGAAAAAAATAAAGAAAATAAATCAATAAGCTCATATCAGTTCAGATGTAAAATATCTTAACAATAGAATCAAACTATAATTTTGATTCAAAGGAGAAATGTCTGATAAGAACAAGTATTTGCTTTAATCTAGACTCAGTTGGAAAATTATCTTTTCTATGATGAGTTTTGATATCTCTCAGGGAGTTTACCAGTCCCTTCATAGTGATCTTATAGTGCTTGTAAAAACCTTTATTGCAATAGTTAATATGTAGTGTTATGGGTGTTATGAGAGCCTTCCAAAATGATTTAATGGTAAGACAGAATTTCTGATTGAGTTGAAATGTTACTTGCTCTTGATTGGTTTCATTTATTAAAATGTCTTTAAAAGAAATATTCCTTTGAGAGGCTCATTAAGACCTAACTTCAAGCAAAGTGATTATGAATACTTAATTATTTAGTTCCCTTAGTAGTGTATCTGGGTTAGGAAATCAAAATAATTTTGATAATGCATATGAACTTTAAATTTAGTAGAAATGAAAATGATTGTGTGATAAACTAACAGAATGTATAAAAAATTCAAGTGTAAAGTGCCATATATGTACATGTAATGTATACACATCACACATATAAACCCATACATACACAGAGATAAAGAGGCACAAGCATACAGGAGTTCAGTTTAGGTAAACATTGAGCTACCTTACAACATTAGTATGCCCAGATTTTTTTTGTCATTCACCTCCTAGTTAGGGATTTGTGTTTGTTCTAATAAGTTGTTGTACCTATTTCTCTACTAACAAAGTTGTTTCAGCTTTTGCCAGACAAATATTTAGGTTTTGTTACGTGAAGTCAGGAGCAAAATTCAAAGGACTTGTACAGTTGAACTACGAAATCAGTTTTACAAGAAGGGATTTTGACAGAAATGCAAAAGTTGCTATGGCACATACAAAGGAAAATAATTCTTTCAACAAGCATGCAGTATATGAGAATTATATCTGAATAACCTTAGGAGACATCCTCCTATTTTGAAATATATTACACATTTCAGCAGCACAGATGTATGTACCTATCCTGTGAAATTCACAGACAAACTGTCATGTAGTACAATTGGGGTACAGGCGTGGTTGATTATCTGTATAGTGGACATCAATACTAATCTCTTAATTAAATAATTTGTTACATCCATAGTGTTTTATTCTAAATATGTTCTGTTAGTTTTTTTTAAACTATAGTTTGAGAGTGTTCTAGAGCTTTAACTGTGTTTTGTTTCTCTGGTTAACACTACTATGTTTAATTCATTCTTTTCTTTTTTTTTACATTTTACTATAAGCAGTCTGGAGAAACCAAGATAGGACTTCAGCACTTTTCTTTGAAATGTTCTCAGCTGTGCTTTTAACTCATTGTTCAAGTTCTTCATACATAAAACAAGAGAAGAACACAACTCTGTGAGTTGCATGAAACTTCCTAAAATTTGCTTTCCAGTTTCAAATGACATGTTCTTTTCTATGTGAGGTACTATCACAATGACCTTTACTGTCCCTGTCTCTATCAACATTGTGTTCATGATTCTGTTCATGTGTATTCTCTAAGAAGACAGAGACTTTCCCTCTAACTCTCCTCTTTTCTTTCTGACTCATTACTAGAATTTCAAAAGTAATTCTTTCATGCCAATATTAACTCTTCACAGATAAAAATGCAAAATTCCTCCAGCCTTTACTCATCTCTCAGTTTCAGAACTGATCCCACACTCCTGGGTATTTCATATAACTTCTCTCTCCTCTACTGTAATTTCTGTATTAGTCAATTTTGAGCAGGTGTAATGATATAACATAAGTGAGGTGACTTAAATGACAATGAAATTTAAATTCTGTAGACTGGTAAGTCCAAGATCAAACTACTAGGAAATCTGATGACTGGTTAAGTCATTGCTCATTTGCAAAGAGCCAGTAGAAATCATACCACTGTGATGTATTTTGAAATGGCAGTATGGAAAGTGAAGACAGAAGGAAGATGAGGGGAAGAGGGGAATAGAGGAAAAGTGAGAGGGAGGAGTGAAGAGTGGGAGAGAGATCTGATCTCTTCTTATAGCAGCAATAATCTTATCATGGGAGTTCCAGTCACATGGCTTCACAGAAAGATTATTATCTCCTCAGGATCCCACTTCTAGTACCATCACACTGGAGGTGAAAGCTTCAACTTGTGCATTTTGAAGACAAAACAGATACTTACTCTATACAATAAAATGAAATCATACTTCATTTGTTTATTTAAATAACCTGACACCCTAAACAAAGAATGGGTATTTAAAATACAAAGACTTGGCATTCTACAGCAAATTTAGGAAAATTCAGAGTCATACACCATTAGGTTTAGGATGTTTCAGGTGAAATTTATGGAAGAAGCATCTTTGTCTTCCTCTTCCACACATACGATTATCAATCAGAATTCTAGTCCAGGGCCTTTCTTCTCTATTCTACCTATTAAAACATTTAAAACTTTCTACCATTTTAAACACAAGACATCTTTTCTATTTTTCTTAGATTTGATTCTCACCTATGCTCACATACTACTATAATTTTATTTCTATCTACAGATATTACTCTTCAATTTTTCTATCTCTCATCTATTCTATGAATAGATATGTGAATTAAACTTCTGAAGTACATAACCAATTTCATATGCTTCTTCTTTTTTTCTACCTCTTCTTCTATTTCTCCTCCTTTTCCTTCTAATTCTCCTCCCCATTTCCTCCTCCTCCTCCTTCTCCTCTTCTTTCTCCTTCTCCTCTCCTTCTCCTTCTTCTTCCTGAATATACAAACACACTCCTATCCCTGTATTTTAGATTTCTCTTTTATTCCCACTGTATTTTCTCTATAATCCTAGCTCAAATAAGGAAAACCTCAAATCTTACCTTCACCCCCAATCCAGTGACTGAGAAGCTTACCAACTTTCTGTCGTTGATATTCTCTAATATTTTTATTCCACATTGTCAGTTTAGATGTAATTCACTGTGTTATTCATCTCTCCATTTCCTTACATGAACCTGTAACTATTATTCAAAGCCCAAAATATTATTTTGTACTTTTACAATTCCAGTGTATCTTTTAAGATCTTTTCATGTTTCCCACTCAACATTATTGAAATTATATCTTATTTTACATATTCTCTAAACTTCTGTTTTATCATCAACTTGTTAAAGCATTTGTAACACGTTAGCCTGTATTTTAGTTATTGATGGGCATGTTTCAAATTCTCAACTTGAATGTTAACTCATTGCAGGAAGTAATCCATTTTCTTTATCTTTACTTTCTTCAGATTGATATGTGTATATAAGAAGCATTTTAAAAATACTTGAGAAATAAAGATTTTTTAAAATAATCACATCAAATTTCCCGTGCAGTAATATATGTATGTATCTATAGTTATGTCTCTAATTTTTTTATCCATTGTAGGATTTTTGGGAAAAATTATAAATTATAAATGCTATATCTCAGTGCATCTGATTTATTACCAGATTCAGTTTAAGAATAGTTCCACTTAGTTCATGTTTTACTTCAAAAGTGGTTGCTGTTCTATTAAATGTCTAAAATAAGTTGTTCTATAAATATTATTGACATTTAAAAATTCTAAAAAGATTTTTAGATATGAAAACATGCTGACTTACTTACTCCCTAAATACTTTCCTAGCTTCTAAGAAATATCTTCTGTGTTCTCTCTAAACGTCTGTGTCAGTTATCAACAAAAGTGACTAAATATTAGATATGGTGAGAAAGTCAGTGTCCCTAGAATAGATTATTTTTCATTTACATATTGATTATAATTGTTCTACAATTTCTCCTTTATCTAACTCATAGTCAGAAAAAAGAGACAAAATGATTTTTGATGCATTGTATTTCTCGACTCTTAATACAGACACACAAATTAACATATTTGCACAATTAGTTGAATTAAAATAAGAAAATATAATTCAAAGCTATAAAAGATGGCATTAGATAAACACTGCTGATTTTGCTGTATGTTGTGATGTATTTAATCTTAACTCTGCAAAAATCATTTACAGGTACATTGTGATTTAAATATAATAGGTAAAGCAATAAAGTGTATAAAAGGAAACTTAGAAACTTTTTCCTGTTTGGAATAGCAAAATAATTTTTAAAAGTATACCCAAAACCTCTACCACTGTGACCCATGTGAACCAAGCAGAAGGTGACCACTTCCATCACCCTCTCCACCATGTAACTCAGGTGAACAGCTTGAGCCCCTCCCTGCACCGTCCCTGACACTGCTGTGCAGGTGATGGGAGCCTGCAGGCCGTGAGAACAAACCCTCCCTTGGCTGCTGCCAAAACTAACGTGAATGGCTCTGGAAGACCCAGAGAACAAGGGAAGCACCAGCGACACAGTAGGGTTCCAACTAGGGTGCATAGAATGACAGGAGGGACTATGGGTGTGAAAATTCAGAAGCAACAATACAATAGAAGCCAACAGGTGAAAAACCAGTGTTTTGTTTGGGGACAAAGACACACAGAATAGAAGGGGGCAAGGAGGGTGGGGAACCCAGTTACCTCCTTTTTGTTTTGTTTTTGTTTTTCCTCTCTCTCTGTCTCTCTCTCTCTCTCTTTCTCTTTCTCTCTCTGTCTATTTCTCTCTTCTATTTTTTTTATCTAAATGACTGAGGAGTACTCCAGCCACAGAAAACTAATCCCATCCCTCAAACCCAGAGACCAAGTTCAGATTACCCCTTGCTTACCCTTTCCTTCTTTCTTCTCTTCTAGTTTAATAAAGTTTTGATGATCATCCTTAGTGCTATATCCTTGATTTTACTTTCTTTTCACTTATCTTTGTTTTATTCACTATCCTTCTTAAATCTTGCCACCACAGGGTAGAACCACTCTACCAAAGGGAAATACTTTAAATAGAATCTCTCAATTTACAATTGGTTCTGTTATATAATTGGAGATTTTGCTCCTATGATTTAAGGTACAAAATTAATAACTACCACAGTTTGTTTATTTCTAATCTTGCTTGATATATTGTTATTGTTAATTATACTACTTTGGCTAGGACGTCACATCTGCTGCACTCAATTATTTTTGCTTCTGTAACCATACTGGTAAGCTCTTGGGTAATAACCTCACCACAGCCCAGCACCAAAGAACTGGAGACTCAGCCAAACAGACATCAACACCTCAGTCTTAATGAACTGGGAAAGTAGGATCTTAGAACACAGACAGGCTAAGAACCTCCTACACATAGAAGACATTCCTGAGGAAGACTTTTCCTAGAGAGGACTTGATACTAGTGATATAGTTTCCTACTACTCAGACTTGCAAGAATCAATACAGAAAACAAAATAAAAATTTTTGAAATAGAAAATTACAAGATGCAAAAGCAAGATGAAATTTTAGAACTATAGCCCACCCAGAACAAGTTCAGGAGACATCAAGATACAGGAAAATAGAAGACACACACCTGAAATTTCTGAAATGATAGCAACTGAAGTAAGCAAACAAATTTATGAGTCTATAGAGAAAATCAGGCCAGAAATTGTCTCTCAGGTTAAAAAAGAAATGTCACCATTCATAGAGGAATTGCTAAACAAATCTAGAGTAAAGATAGATAAAAAAAATAGAATATGATAGGAAAAGAATGGAAACCTTTAATGAACTATATAGGAAATAAATAGCATACATGAAACATAATCAAACAAATATTCATGAAATTAAAAATTCCATTGAAAGCTGGCAAGATTGCATGAACAAAACCAAAGATAGACTTTGAGACCATGAAGAGAGGATCTCACCTAGCAATCATGAAAAGAAAGATTTCTTAAAAATAACAAGGAATTAAGAAATAACTATTCAACAGCTGCAAGACAATATGAACAGAAACAACATAAGATTGATAGGAGTAAAAGAAAAGCAGGAGACAGCACAAATGACACAAAGATTATTTATAGAAATATTAGCAGAAAATATCCAAACACAATGACAAAAACTAAATTACAGATAAGTGAAGTATATAGAAATTCAATTAGCCATAATCAAAATAAATCTATACCCAAATATATAATAATCAAGATCCCAGAAATGCAGCACCAGAACAGAATATTAAAAGCTGTTAGAGAAAAGAAACAGGTCACCTATACAGGATAGACAATCAGAATCAGAGTAGATTTCTGAATACAAACCCTCAAATCAACAGGAGATTGGAATGAAGTATTTCAAGTTCTGAAAGAAAAAACTTTGAACCAACATTCATGTACACTGCAAAACTGCATTTCAAAATTATTGGAGAAACAAGATACTTCTATGACAAAGAATAAATGAAGAAATTCATGACCAATAAACCAATGAGACAAACAGTACTGAAATACATTCTAAACAGAGATGAAAATGACCAAAATTCTGAGACAAACAGAAAGAAATGAACAGACAGGTTAAGCAATTAAATAGAGGAAATACCTGAGGAATTGGGAAAGTAGCATGACAAAGATTAACCAATACATATCAGTTATATCATTAATTTAAATGGTCTCAATTTCTCATTCAAAGAAACAGGTTGGCAAAATGGATCAAGAGACATGATATAACAGTATGCTTTATAGAAGAAGCACAGTTAACTCAAAAAGAATGTCATCGACTGAAAGGCAAAGGATGAAAAACAATACTCCATGGAATAGGAACCCACAAAAACACAGATGAAATGGTTCTGTTTTCAGAAACTGTGAACTTCGAACCAAGAATGATCAAAAGAGATAAAAAGGTTCATTACATACTTGTTAGGGGAAAAATTTAAAAGGAAGGGACAACAATCATGAATATATGTACATCAAATATGAGAGCACCCAATTATATATGGTACATATGAATACACATTAAAAATCAAATAAGCAATAACACAATTGTAACACAGGACCTTAATACCCCATTGTCACAAAGAGATAGATAAACTGGACAATCAGCAAACCACACAACTAAACTAAACCTGTGAAAAAAACGTACCTAGTAGATGTTTACATTGTGTTCCACTAAACAACATCAGAATACACATTCTTCTCAGCTGTACACAGGACATTCTGTAAAATACACCATGTATTAGCCCATAGAACATGCTTAAGTAAATGCAAAGAATTGAAATTCTCCCATGCATATTATCTGACTATAGTGCAATGAAATTGGAAATTAATGGCAAAAGAAACCGCAAAAACTTCACAAACCCATGGAAATTAAATAACAACCTCCTGAAAAATCAGTGGGACCCAGATGAAATTAAGGAAACTAAACAATATATAGAATCAAAGGAAAATGTGAAGGCAACATACTAGAACCTGTGGAACACAATGAAAGTAGTCTTTACACAAACAACAAATTCACTGTGAGAGAAATGAGGGGAAACACTTCCCTAATAGCACACTTCACGATGGCATCTAAACTAAGGAAATACTTAAGAATCAATCTAAAAAAGGAAGTAAATGATCAACATAGTGAAATTTACAGTACTCTGAAAAAGGAGATTGAAGAGGTTATCAGAAAATGAAAAGATATCCCTTACTCATGGATACAAAGGAGTAACATTGTGAAAATGGCCATATTCCTAAAACTGTTATACAGATTTAATGCAATTCCAATGAAAATACCATCAGCATACACCTCACAGAATTAGAGAAAACATTTCTAAAATTCATTTGGAAACAGAAGAGAACAAGAAAAGCAAAGGCAATTCTGGGCAACAAAGGCAATGGAGGAGACATCACAATCCCTGACTTGAAATTATACCACAAAGCTACTGTGATAAAATCAACATGTTATTGGCAAAAAACATACCAGCGGAACAGATTAAAAGATACAAGCACAACTGCAAACACCGTCAACCTCCTTATCTTTTACAAATGAATCAAACATGTTCACTGGAAGAAAAATAGACAATTTAATAAATGATGCTGGAAAAACTGGCTTTCCACATTGAAGACTAAAACTAGACCCACGTGTAACATCATGCACTAAAGTCAAAACGAACAAAATATCTAAGTATTAGAGCACAAGCACTAAATCTATTAGAAAAGAAAGTAGGTAGAAATCGAAGACGTAGGGGTAGGCAGAGAGTTCATAAACAAAACCCAAACTACACAGGAAGCACTTCAAAGAATTAACAATTGGGATCTCATCTTATTAAACAGTTTCTACACATCAAAGGAAATCACCTATAGAATGAAAAGAAAACCCGTGAAGTGGGAAAAAAAAATTTAGCCTACTATCCCTCAGACCAAGGACTGTTACCTAGATAATGTAAAGAATTGAATGTCAGGGATTTAGCTCAGCAGC
>RJWT010003841.1:0-35177 GCA_004365215.1 Cuniculus paca | reverse complement strand
GAAATACTTCACTCCATGCTCTTTTTGACTTCATTGTTTGTGTTGAGACGTCTGCTGTGTTTCTGGTGGGCTTTCCTTTATAGGTGATTTGCTTCTTTTCTCTCACAGCTTTTAATATTCTGTTCTTATGTTCAATTTCTGGAATGCTGATAATTATATGTCTGGGTGTTGATTTATTTTGGTTATGGGTAGTTGGAGTTCTATATGCTTCACTTATCTGTATGTCAGTTTCCTTTCCCATGTTTGGGAAATTTTGAGCTATGGCTTCTTTAAATAGTGATTTTATATCATTTGTGTTTTCTCCTTCTTTTTCCTTTACACCTATTAGTCTTATATTGTTTTTCTTTGCATCATCTTGTAACTGCTGAATTGTTATTTCCTGATTCCTTGTTATTTTTAAAAGATGCTTCCTTTCTTCCTCACTATCTGCAATCATGTCTTTGAGGTCTGAAATTCTATTTCACATTCATTGAGGCAGCTTTGCCAGCTTTCGATGGCATTCTTTATTTCCTGGATATTTCTTTGAATCTGTTTCATGCATTCTACTTCTTTCTTGTATTCTTCATTCAAGGTTTCCACCCATTTGCAGTGTTCCTCTATTTTTCCAACCATATCTTCTTTAGATGTGCTTAGAATTTCTTTCATTACATTTATCATCTCTTGTTTTACCTGGGAAATCATTTCTAACCTCAGTTCCTTTAAAGTTTCATAGAGTTGTTTCTTTACTTCTGTTGCTATCATTTCCAAAGTTTCAGGTGTGTGGCTCATATTTTCTTCTGTGTCTGTGTCTCTTTGGCTTTTTGGGAAGGACTGGAGGTGCAAGATTGCATTTTGCTCTTTCGTTTTGTCATTTTCCTGTATCCACTGTGGGAGGTGAATCCAATGTGCAGAGTTGAGGTGCCAAGGCCAGGTGATACAATGCACACCTTCAGCTCCAGCCAAGACTACCACTGTGGCTGTTCTGATGCCGGGCGGTGTCTGGGTGGATCCCAGGCAGGATGCCAGGGAAGCTCCGAACTTCCCGGGCCAATGGCGAAGGGGCGCAGACTCCTACATGTCTTTTGGCAAGGTCCCAAGCTGCACACCCAGGTGGAGTTTGCTGTGGGCACCCCCAATGCAAGTGAGGCCCTGAGAAGCAGGTGCCAGGCTGCTCCGGGTGAATGGGTGGGGCCTAGGCAGGAGCCCAGAGATGCCCCAAACAGCCCAGGCCAATGGGGGACAGACACAAACCCCCACCGTGTTCCTGTCAAAGTCCCAAGCTGAATGGCTAGGTGGAATTCTCTGGCCGTACTCCCAACCCAAGCCGTGCCCAAAGCAGCTGCTGCTGGGCCACTCCGGGTAAACAGGCGGGGCACAGGCAGGCCAGACCCCAGGGACACCCCAAACGTCCATGGCTGACAGAGATGGGCGCAGATTTCTATGGGTCTGGTCTCCCAATCCCAAGGTGCACAGCTAGGTGGAGATCGCTGCGCTTGCCCCAGACCCAAGCCAGGTCCAGAGCAGCCTCCGCCACATTGCTCCCAGTGAATGGGTGGGGCGCAGGTAGGCAGGGCCCCAGGGACGCCCTGAAAGTCCATGGCCGATGGGGGATGGACACAAACTCCTACCGGTCTCTTGGCAAAATCCCAAGCCTCACGGTCAGGCAGAACTTGCTGGTCGCACACTGACCTGAAGCCGGGCCCAGAGCAGCCGCCGCTGGGCTGCCCCAGGTGAAGGGGTGGAGTGCAGGGAGGACCCCAGGGACGACCCGAACGTCCATGGCCAATGGGGGCTGGGTGCAGATTTCTATGGTTCTGGTCGCCCGATCCCAAGGTGCACAGCTAGGTGGTATTCGCTGCGCTCGCCCAGGACCCATGCCGGGTCCAGAGCAGCCGCCGCCACGCTGTTCCTGGTGAATCCACTCCTACCTTCTTAAACTCTAGTCTTCTGGCTTCTCCACCTTCTCAGTCCCATTTTTTGCTTTATTCTTATCTTCAATGCTTTCGGTGGTTGGGGTGTCTCAAGGTCTCCATCCCTAGAACCTTCCATCTGACGTTACTCTTCATTTGATCAAACTATAGGTAAAAATTTAAATGCCATCTACATGCTGATAATGACTATAGTTATATCTCCAAAACACCAGACTTGTAAATAACCTAGCTAACATCTCCATTTGGATATTTAAGAGACATCTCAAATTTAATATGACCAAAATCAAGCCTCATCTCTACTTATTTAACTTTTGTCATAATCTTCCATGTCACACTTCATAGTATCTTCATCCTTCCATCACCCAGGACAAAATCTTGACATCACACTTTACTCTTCTGTTTTCTTTGCACCCCATATCTAATTCATGAACAAATCATGACCCTTTTACCTTCATAATTGATCCAGAATCTGACCAGTTCTTTCTTAATGTCTCACTACTGTCAACTATGCTCATCACTCCCCTGGCTGACTGCAGGCCTCCTAAGTAATTTCTGTTTCCTATCCTAGCCTTTTATAACCTATTCTTAACACAACATCCTCAGTGATCCTCTTAAAATGTATGCCACATCATGTCACTTCTCTGCTCAAGAGCTTCCAATCTTTTAAAATAAACAGGAAGTCCTGGCTGACCTGGCTTCATCTAACTCTCTGACCTCATTTCCTACTAGTCTCCTTTTGGACTGTATGCTCCAGCTGTATTCTCTTCTCTGATCCCCAAACACCTTTAAACCTCCTCTGCTTTGGCGGATTCCTGTATCTGGAATGTCCTTCCCTAGGAAATGTGTATGAATTTTGTATTTCTACTAAAACTCAGTTGTCGATTGAAATGTTATGATCCTGCCAGAACTCTTAATTTGTGAGTACTACTTCTCACAAATCTTGCCTCTTTCTCTGCATTATCACCATAATTATTTCATATGAATTTACATGCTTGCATTTTTACTGGGAAAGTACAGATACAAAGCAAAAACATATACACACAATGAGTACATGTAAGGAAATAAATTCAGGTAGCTCGTTGCTTGTATACATATTTGTTTATTGATTGTGTCTTTCCAACTGGAATATAAGTCCCAGAAGAACAGGGCTTTGCCTGCTAAGTTCATTGCTATATCCCCAGTACCTATAACAATGTCTTATATGTAGTAGCCTCACAATATTTCTTTGTTAAATAAATGAAGAGTAAAAGAAGGAAGGGAAAACAATTGTACTCAGCACATCGTACATTTTTATAGACATATTATATTTGAATAATATTTTCTGAGGTTTATAAAATGTATTCAAAACTTATACATTGAGTCTCCTAATCAGTGCCTCTAAAACATGAAAGGAGAAAGAGATATAGAAATTAATCAGATATTCATTGTGCCAGAGGTTGTTAAGTATATAGAATATAGTTCTGTATTTCATCAACTGTTCAGACTCATCTCTTAAGGCTCAATTTAGAAGAAATATGTGTCTTGACCTTACTGTCACAATTAAACATTTTTTTCCCATTATTCTCATTACACCCAGGATTCTCAAAGAGGTAGGTCTTAATCAAACATGACGAGGGCTTTTAAAGTGAAAAAAATTACAATTAAACATTGAAGGTTTGGCCACTCTAGACTCCCCATTTTTCCATGACAAAAATGGATGTGAAAAATGAATGAGCACTGGGTCTCATGACACAACCTCTCCCACAAAATGTGTGTTCGCTTTCCCTTCTCTGAGACAAAATATTATACACTCAAAACTTGAAGCAGAGAGATTTATTTAGGTTTAGAATTTCAGTAGGTTCATTCCATATTCATCTGGTTCCATGATGGAAAAGGCACAGTGGAAACTTGTGGCAGCTAAACCTTGGAAACCATGAATCAGAAAGAAAAGGAAAGAGCAAGGGACAAGAATATATATTTGCAGGTTATCTTCCCAATGATCTTCCTTTTTTGTCAAGGCATTACTTCTGAAGACATGAAAGTTTTACAGGATATTTTAGATTTAAACCATAGCATTCTCCCTTTGGCCCTTGAAAAGTTCATGTCCAGCTCTCGCAAAATGCATTTAGTCTATCCTTAAAACTGCCGAAGTCTTAACAATTTCAGCATTGCCGAAAAGTCCAACTACAAAGGTTCTTCTGAGAGTCAAAGCAAACTCTAAACTGTAAGCCCCTGTGAAAAATCACAAAGAAAGTTATATATTTCCAACATACGAAAATACAGAGAAGACACTGCCATTCCAAAAGCTAGGAATAAGGGAATAGAAAAAGAATCAAATCAAAACAAAATTGAGAACCCACAGGGCACACCTTAAGTCTTTGGTCCCAGGTCCAGCACTCAGGGTAGATTATGGCCAGATGTGAGCTCCAAAGGGTTTGGATGGCCCTGCCTCCGTGGTCTTGAAAGTTGCAGCTCACATTGATTCTCTCTTGGTCTGGACATGCTTATTCCCTGAAGCTTTCATCAATAAATGATCCACTGTCCTCACATGTCCAAATTTCTGTCATCTCCACTGCAACTTTGCCTTCACTTTCACCATTTCATTCACTGACCATTCAAGAGCATACTTCCTGGCTTCCTGGGCCTTCTTTTAAAATCTGGCTAGTAACCTCCATGATTCCATAACTCTTGCGTTTTGCATGCCTATAAAACCAGCACCATGTGAATAATGCTGAGGTCTTCTGCTGGCTCAAGCAGTAGCCTGGTCCCCTTGGACTATGCCTAGAGCTGCCTAAAAGTGCCTGGTTGGTTACAACTGGAGAAACACTTTCCTGGGTGGCTCTACAAGGAATTTTGGGCCTCTCTTCTTGAAACAAAGTCCCTAAAAGAAGCTTAGCCTTTTATACCTTTACATTCAGTGGGGTTTGGCCAATTTGCTATCTTTCCCATTGTCCTGGTGCAAAGTACTTGGTTTATTTTTAATAGTAATCATTTCAGCTGCCAAACTATCCTTGGACCCAGCTTTACATTACATTTTGGCCACAAACATATTTTTTTATATTTTTTGGGTTTCTTATCTTTACTCCTGCTTCTTATGGTAAATCTGGCTAAAAGCAACTAGCAGTACACATATCGTGGCCTGAAAGTGGGACTACAATGAAATTTCCTCTTCCATATTAATTAGCCCAAAAGGTTTAATCTCAATTTCCCACAAGTATCAGGACATAGGCAAGATGCAGATACACTGTCTGCCAAAATATAATACATATGGCCTCTAATCCAAATGACGAATGGATTTCTCATTCTCAGTGTCCTCATTCTCAAGTGAAACCTCCTGAGTCTAGCCCTTGCTGTACCCATTCCTGTCACCTCTCTGGTCTTCTGATCTCTGACAAATATCACACATTAAGTACTGTTCACAACATACAAGGGATTTTCTATGCATCATCTTCAAACATTTCCAAACTGACCCTGCAATCCAGTTGCAAAAACTATAGTTATGGCTATGTCCACATTCCTGGTACCAATTTCCTATATTAGTCAGCATTCTTGTCACTGAGACAAAATAGCCAACAACAGGAACTTAAAGGAGGGGGAAGCCAGGAAGCGGAGAGAAAAAATTGAGGTGCCAGAGACAAGACCATCCCTTTCTAGGTCATGTCCTCGGTGATCTTCCTCTGCTGACCAGGACCCACCTTTGAACACATGAGATTTTTAGCAAATTTTTTAGACCTAAACCATAAAAGGAAGGTTTCTCCTACTCTCGTGCAACCTGTGTTCCTGTCTCATTCTTACCTGGTTAGTCTCTCTGGGCACGTGAATTTAAATCTCTGTTGAAGCACTTTTTTCTTATTGCTATCAAGGTCTAGATTACATTGTGTTGTGACTGATTTTGTAAATACTGTGCCTTCATCAGCCAAAGATCTTCTTAGATCTATTATCTCTATCCTAAACTCCTTGCACAGACTTGGAGAAGATATCCACAAAGGTTTAAAAAGAAAAAATTTCAGATTTGATGATCTTGGGGAATTTTGTGTTTTTCTTTTTGGTTGTTTTGTTTTGCATTTTGTTGTTTTGTTTTACTTTAACAGATAGGAGTTAGTCAAAGACTATATTCAGGCAGATATGTTGTCCAAAGGAATGTGTAACTGTGTCATTAGAATTTTACAGAGAAAGAAAAGACAGAAATCTGAGAGAGAGAGAGGCAGACAGACTGACCTAACACACAGCAGTTGAAGGCCATCCAGTTCAGGACAAATACACAAGACAACTATATTGACTCTAACGTCACTATGTGGCATAATTAATGGTGGTAATAATGAGCATGTCTGTGCAAGTTTCAAATTATTTAATGGAGCCAACTATATTTTGTAGCTTCATAATGTTGGAAACTATGGGAGATACATAAAAGGGAAATGCATTCAGTAATACTGAATTCTAAGTTATTAGACATAGCCCAATACACTCACTTACCACTCAAATCCTAGGGTTTTATTGTTGATTTGGAATATTTGAAAACTTGTCAGCTATTCAAATTTCTAATTGCCTAATATAATTCTCTAGAAACAAAGATTTTTTTCAATTTTGTTATCATTTATGAGTGTTCACTGAGCATTTGGAATTTTTCTTTTAAATAATGTTTGCTAAAAAGGTGTGGAAACTAAGAGGGAAATGAAATTTCTTAAGTTAGAACATACTTAGAAAGTGGTCTGGTACTACCAAGTATTTGCACGACAGCCATCTAAGTCTATTTCTCCTTCCTCACTTCCTCCTTTTTTTCCTCTTTTATCCATGAGAGGGTCTTCTGCTCTCCATGTTTAAATCTGCTTACCAAGACTCAAGCAAGTTTATAGTCCACTTGATTTTGCCCTGCTGTTGAAACATTAACTGAATCTTACATTGAGAAACTGTTGACACACTGTTACACCCAAATATTGGCACTGGAACTACTCTGGTACTGTCAATTCACTTTTAGACAGGAAGTGATAGAATCTCTTTCAGAGCTCTCTCCTACTGCAGCTCAACCTAGTTTTTGCTGATGATACTGCAGATCTAACACTGCTTACTGACAGCACTCTGTATATTCTGAAATCCGGTTAATTGTGGTAGCTAAGAAACTTGGCTTTTAACAGAGCTCAGAGACCATGTTCAAGTATTTACTGTAGCTATGGCCAGGACAAATGTCAGACATGGCTCAGGTCTTTCAAATGTGAATGTGACTGAAATGAAGAGATGGGGGTGAAATGAATTCCAGAGGTAATTTTCATATAGGCTATGGGTTTACTCACTTGTTCCATGGCCTGAAAGCACCCTCAGAAATATTTGAAAATTTAAGCTGAGAGTAAAGGTGGGTGAGAGTACGCAAATAGAGACAAGATTAGAAGAGACATGGAAAAGGAGGCTAGAGTAATAACAATATAGGCTTATTGATTGAACTCTTAAAATATGACAAAGTGTCAAGTGCTTTAAATGTATCATCTTATTTAATCCTCTCGAAAGTCCTACAAAGTATGTATTAATCTCACTCTTATTTTAGATGATAAAACTGAGCCTTACCTAGGTCTTGTAACTTGCTTAAATTTGTACAGCTATTCAACGACAGAGCCTGAATAGAAACTTGTACTTTTCTAACTCTTGGTTCTGTGGTCTTAACCACAGCATAACAACTCAGTTCCTTTCAGCAGACCACTTGTGGAGGATCAGAGAAACAGTTTTTCTAGCGAGGTCTCCATGACCTTCTCCAAGTACTCACCTAAGCCACCGTGTCCTGGAATAGCACTGAGAGAATCCAACGGGCAGAAGAATTGAGTCACCATCTCGTCTTTTTCTTCAATCTTAGGGACACAATAAACGTTGGCGTTGTTTCCATTCACATTTGATAGATTGAATAGGAAGTACATGAAGGTTAGTGTGTCATTAGACTTGAGAAAGGCGGAAGGACTCGATGTGGCATGTGCTTTAGAGACCTTCGAAAACAAGAAAACTAGCAAAAATTTTAACAACGTGCACCTACTCCGTTCAGCACTCTCCTTGATACATATGAGATATAATTAAAAGATATGGTGTGTGCTTAATTATTTAAAAAATTATCACAGTAAAAGATATGTTGCCATTTAATCCCCCTCAAAATAATTCCTCCTTACCTTGAATGTACTTATTCCATGGTTCTCGCCAGTTTCTGAGGTGGTTCTGGAAGTGTCGTTTAGTGAGTGTCTGTTGTACTATCACGGCTGCCTCCACACACTGCATCATTTCAAAACATTTACCTTTCACTGTGTTTTTGACTTTGAAAAAGAGCCAGCAGCGGGGCATGGTGGCTCACGCCTGTAATCCCAGCATTCATTGTGAGTTAGAGACCAGCCTGGGCTACAAAGTGAGCTCAAGGCCAGCCTGAACGGCATAGTGAGACCCTGCCTCAAAAACACAAGGGTCAGGGATCTAGCTCAGTGGCCTAAGTGCCTGCCTGGCAAGCGCAAGGTTGTGAGTTCAATCCCTGGTGCCGCAAAAAAAAAAAAAAAGAAAAAGAAAAAGAGCCAGCAGTTGCATGGTGCCAGGCCCAGCGAATAAAGTGGATGGAAACACAGTGTAATGCTTTCATTTCACACAAATAGCCATGAACATTTAGAACTGGCTCAGGACATTGAGGCAGTCACAAAAAGGCACTCATGAGCGAGGATGTCTAGAACTACTTCAGCATGTGGCAAGCACCATGGGTGTGTTCAAAATGAGGGGGAGTAATTTGAGAGGGGTTAATGGCAATGTCTCTTTTACTATCATAGATTTTTAAATTTTTAATTTAAGCATGTGCCATATTATTTGATCATATCTCATACATACATATATACATAGATATAGTTCATACACGTGCATATGTGTATTCACGTATAGATACATGCACACACATGTATGTATGTCTGTAGTACAGCAAACTACATATAGAGCAGTGATAAATGCATTGATTCCTTTTCAGATCAGAACACCAAATCTCAGAGGTTAGGAACTTAGCTCAAGGTAGGAACTTAGCTCAAGCTAGAAACTTAGTGGATGAGAAATTTCATGACTTTGGGCACATTTTAGGCTCTTCCTGAGTTTTAGTTGTGCCCCCTGGAAAGCAAGGGTACTAACACCTGCCATAAAGAGTCAGTGAAATATTGTACGTAAGCATCCCTTTGACCCTGGCACAAAGCAGTGGCTTACCATATGTGGGCCAAATGAAAAAGGCCCCCCTGACTGCTCAGCGCCACCTCCTGAACCCACAGAAGTGAACATCAGAGGGGTCTGAGCTAGGCTGCCCCTCTGTGACTTTGCTGCTGCTGCTGAAGGGGTGACAGTACTCACCTTTGAAATGCACTATCTTTGACAGGAGCAGAAGTCAGAATACAGCGTGCCACCTTAATTATGCCTTAATTGAACCACAGTATCCGTCACCACTTGGCATAGATCCTTCGAAGCCCAGCAGCACCGCCCTGCCTCATGGGAATGTGTGCCGTTACCACCAGCGTAATTGTTCCAGCAACCAACACATGCCCAAGCAGCAGGCACTTGAGCAGGTAGAAAGATAATTAGGAGAAGATTTTGATCTTGCTGACTTATGGTGAAAAGCAAAGTATCAAGGGATATGAATGTAGAGAGACAATCAAGTCATATTAAAGTCAACCATGAAAGCTTGCTTTAATATGAGGGACGTAAAAGCAGTAAAAACAAAGCTATTTTCAATTTGCAGAGGAAGAACTGCTTTCCTTTGATCCCTGACATAGTATGACAGGGAAACAATGCACTCAGACAAGTCGTCCTGTATGATAATTTTCTTTCTCCTTTGAATTTTTATGTGTGACAACTAAGTTGCTGCTACTTTAAAAAAGTTCATTCACTTTGTTCTTTCTTCAAATGTTTATTAAATGCCGACAGAAGGCCCATGTTGGGCTGAGGGACCTTTGCACTCAGTTTTCATGGTGTATTGGAGATGGGTAGGTATAGGATGAGATCAGAGGTGCTGACTAGAGGGAGAAGTATTCACTCGACTGATCAAGTTGGATTCAGTTGTGCTAACACAGAGAGGCTCTTTTCCGAGGCAAAAGCCATAGCAAGACACAGAAGCACAATGATGCTCAGGGTTAAAAGTTTGATTTACTATCACCTTGGTGTTATGAGAAATGAGTTTAGATGGCGATGTGTGCTGTGCTGAAGGATTTGTTATTTGTTCTACAGGAAATAGGAAATTTTTTAGTGGATTCGAAGAGTCAAATTTTTATCTCAAAGGCTCATTGTACTGAAAGCCACAGTGAACTGAAGAGGAAAAACTTTAAAGCCAGGTAGACCAGTTTGGAAACTGAAATGATGACCAGAAGACAAATCTGTAGTGTCTGGACCAAGATCTTGCAGGAGTAGTATGAATAGAATACGAATCCGGGAAGCCTCTATTTTCTTAGAGACTGAATTCAAAGAAGATTTGGTTAAGATATGAATCTACATTTTAGGGGGGAAATAGAGGTTTATACATTGTTCAAATTTAATGAAAATGATAAATAAGAATTGCCTTTCCTTAATATATGTGCATTCTTAAAAATAAAACTCTACATAGATTAATTTTTATGAAATAAATTATACTTGAATATATGATTTAAAATATTCTTATGCTGACTCATGTTCCTGTACTAATTATAGATGCTTAACTAACTTCAATTTTCATGTTTTTGGTTAGGTTATATGTTTCTGCCATCAACTGAAATGTACTTGGTTAGACAATATACTCTAGTATATAAGAATCTATGACTATCTCTCATTCCCTATAGTAGTTTTAATCTCAATTTTCTCACTTTCAGAAATAATTTGGCTAATGTCAGTGGTTTACCTATTGCCCCAAAATGAATGATATATTTAATATAAGACTGTCATTTTGTGAATAGCATGAAAATTGTTCGTGGTGGATACATGAATGGAAAAAAAGTAGATAGCTATAAGCAGATAGAGATGTAGAATTTGTAAGTTCATAAGCCTTCTGTGTACATGCAATACTGTATTCATGCCCTGTGAGGAAATGGACACTAAGAACGGCTCAGTAAGTGAGCCACAAAAATTTCTTCTGGTCATAAATTAATTAGAATTCAAGTCACTTAGTCAATAATTTAAAACCAATACTCAGGTCATGCTGATAATTGGTACATTTTAGATAGTAAACTAATAATAAAATAATTTTGTACTTCTATTTTAAAAAACCAAGGTAGCAACAAAAGAAAAGATAAATGAAGATAACAGTAGTTCTATCTGTACTCCAAATAAAAGATAGATTTAAAATTAAAAGTATAATGGTCTTATACCAAAACATTTGAAGGAATTCCCAGGCAGTACACATATTGTCCCACTTGATCTCCGCAATCAGTTAAAAGGTATTGCCTCCATTTTGTAAGTCAGTTTGCATTTTACTCAACCAAGTTAAATGATATTCCCACAACCTTTCCTTTCTGAAAGTTGAAAAATCAAATGGAATCTTCACAACTCCCAAGGCCGTTTTCCAGACTTCCCTTCAACGTTGAGTTCCCTAAACTAATTCAATGGCCACTGTGGTGTGGAGACTCACTGTGAACACAGATTGTTTGACTTGATAGCATTGTTTTTTCAGCTTCTCTCCAAGAGGCAAGTGGGTGAGTTCGTGGAACATTATCTTATTCAACACTTTCTAGGTAAATAATTTTCTGCTAATAATTCCAAAGGCAGTGTTTTGAAGAGCTCCAAGTTATGTGTGAACTTTTGCTGAAATCTCTCAATTATTTAAGCATGTTCCCATGAATGAATACAAAAGGCAAACATACTAGGTCAGATCAGTGTTCCATTCCACCCAGTGCACAGAACTAATGCTGACACGAAAGGATCATTTGTCATTTGTGCACTGTAATGTTAACTTCAAAGGATTCAGGAACTGCCCCAGCAGGTCAAGCTTGTCCTAATTACAAATTGTAACTCAACCATTCATCACTTTAGCACAATCCATTTAGAATTTATTGGCATAGACTTATGCAGATTTTGTTCTCTTATGCATCTGTTAACTCAAAAATATTTATTGAGCACCTTCTGTTTGCAAAGGAATTTCTGAGGTGCTAGATTCAGAGATGAGTAAGGCCTACTGACTGTCAACAGGACAGGTAAACAGAAAGGCTATGTAATTACAGATGGGTAGAGACTACAATAGAATCACAGTATGGAAGTTGAGTGTTCCTGTTGGGAGAAGGCCCCAACTAAATCCACACAAAAAGACAAATGTGCATCAACCACACAAGCCCCAGACTTATAAGAAGAAGCACAAACACTCTCCCCAGCCAAGCCTAGAACAGGTAGTGAACCTTCAGACCATGAGAACAAATGCTTACGTTTTTGTTTGAATCTGCTTTCTTTTATGCAGTAATCCTGCAGTAACAACTGAATAATACTAAACACAAAGCCCCAGCACAGGAAAAGTCTCCAAAAATCGTAGATGCAACTGTTCTTCTCTTCTTCTTGACATCAACGGTCCACTGAAAATGTAATTATAGTTCAGGGAATTTGAGTTTATTTTCAAACAAAATATTTAGCTGTTCCATTACAAAAGATTAAGAGTATCCACAGCCACATTATAGGGAAAGAAACTGAGGCATGGAGGTTAACTATGGGGCCCCAAATATATATATATATATATATATATATATATATATATATATATATATATCATTGTGACACACAAGGCCAAGTATACAAGGCATGTCCCTCAAGCAGTGAAAGGTCAACACTTTTAATGTTCTCTCAATGGAGAAGGAAGGATACTTGGGAAGAAAAAAGAGCTTATTGGGTTTCTACCTTAGACACCAATGACTTCTTTCAGGCAGACCTAAATGGCAGATTTGAGAACATAAGTAAAGGAGGCACCCAGTGATTCTTAGAAGAACCTTAGAGACAGGGTTGTAGGTCAGTGGCAGAGCAAGTATCAAGTATCAAGTCCTGAGTCCCATCCCCAGCACTGCAAAAGCAAAACAGTAAGCAAAAACCAACACAAATAAAAAAAGTTAGGAAAACTTTCACAATCAGTAATGAATCAGATAATCAACCTACTTTCTGTGTTGATGAAAACTATCCTAGGCCCCTTGATAAAGGAGGAAAACAATTCTTGATACTCCCTCCAAAAGACACAAAGGGTTTAGTTTGATTTGGGGATAGTTATTTAGAAGAAAAAAAGAATCTCAAGCCTCTTGCCAGCAACCTAGACCAAAGGTTAACTTTCAGGTTACATTTGCGAAGCTCACATGGGAAGACCTGGCACTGCCATGTTCGACTTTTAGCTACATGTCATCACTTTACAGGTTAAATAAAGGACACCGAGGACATTTACCTTTTTTTGGTTCATGCTGCAAAAATGTGGTGCTACTTATTTTGTGCCAGCAAAGAATTTAGGATGTGGTTGAGGTTATGAATGGAAAAAGAGAGGGAAATTAATATCCACTGAAGGCTTATGACTTCTACACTTTAATTTTAATCCTTGAAATAGCCTTACAGGTAAAATCTTTTATGTCCAAAAAATCAGAGTCTTAGGGCAGTGCCTGAAGTTGGGCTTCCTGGAAGCAGCAGAGAGTTACATGCTGGATATGTATCAGGAAGTGCATCTGGGAGTGATCTATGTAAGACAGAGTTGGAAACAGGCCTGGGCAGGCAGAGAAGGTAGACCATGTTGCAGTTACAATGAAGGTCTCTGTTGATTCTACAAGGAGCTGTAGAATTATCCCAGATTTGGGCCGTAGCTTTAGCCCAGTGGCCTAAGTGCCTGCCTGGAAAGTGCAAGGTCATGAGTTTGATCCCCGGTACCAAAAAAGCAACAAAGAAAAGTGGTATAGAATTATCCCAGATTGAGACAGTGGGCTAAGGTGTACCAGATAATTATGCAAATTGAATTATCTTATTAATTCCATATTGCAAATATTTAAGTGTGAAGAATGACACTGATGTATGTTACTAATTCACACATTCATTGACCTATTATGCATTCACCAATAAGTTGAGGGCTTCTACTATGTACCAAAAAGTACCATAGGCACCCTGAAAATTTGAGTGTTTATGAAGTGTATTTTCTACCTTTGAGGGCCTTGCAGTCCAACCTTTTGAATGTCTAAGGAAATGAAGTGTAAAAAAAATGGAATACATCTACTTCAAAACATAAATCAAAGCCAGAAACATCGTACTTTGCAAAGTTTTCCTTAGGCTGCAGGAAATCCCTGAAGGACAAGAAGACACTTGTATACACAACCCAAGTATTCTCTTCCCCCTTGAAAACCACTGTTTGTAAGCAGGAACTAATTAAAGAGTATACTTGCTGTCTCATCTCCTCTGTTTGATGGATCTGACTTTGCACAGAGGCCAGAGCCTGGCATGGACTGCTTCTGAATTTACCCTGGCATCAGCTGCAATCTCTTTACTTCTCTCTCTGCCAGAGTGGGAGGAAGTGTCCTTACTATGAATAATAACCTCTTTCATGAAGTAACTATAAAGAAAGTAGATTGGAAAGTAATAAAGACTGAACTAAATGAAAATGTCATAATAAGTAAGAAGTCCTGCCAGCAAGTTTCCACTGGGACCCTTAACTCACTATCCATCAGCATTGGGGCTTAAAGTAGACAAGGTAATTAGCATGACACCATCTTCTGAGCCTTCCATGGACATGAGAAACCACAGTTTTGGCTTCAGCGCATCCTTGTCAGCAGAGAAATATAAACTGTATCCACAGCTGAAAATTCAAAGACAAGCCAAGATTTCAACTAGTTTGAAATGAACAACGCACTAATAGCATGTAGAACTTCCGAATCTATTGTTCTATCCATGGAGAAAACTGTGCGTCTACTATTAATATGTTGGACTGCCTTGTAAGTTGAAAGTAAAAGAATGAGTGATTTAACAGGAATAGTCAAGGGAATGGACATTTAGCGATGTTAAACTGAGGTCAAATAATGTTAATCAAATATTGTAGAAGCATCCACACTAATAAACTTCATTTATAAAAGAGCAAAAAACCTCTGGAATCTAAGAATAGTGTCAGTCAGCTGTTCATTGCTGGGTCAAACACTTGACATATACAATTTAACATAGAAAAGTTGCAGTGTGAAGTTGACTGACTTCAAGAAAGAAGCGTCAAGGCAGAAAGAAAAAACATGACAGAGCAAAGTTGTTCACCTCATGGGTAGTGGGAAGCAGAAAAAGCAAAAGAGGTAGACAAAGAGGAAAGGGCTAGGAACCAGAACACCCCTCCCAAGCCATGCCCCAGTGACCCACCTCCTGTAACCAGGTGCTGTTTGCTAAGAGCACATTCAGTTATGCCATTAGTGGATTAAAGACCCCAGGATGAGCTTACTGCCTTCACAATCTTCACACCTCCAAGCAACCTCCTCTGTGAACACATGAGCCTTTTAGGGAGAATTTTTGATGCAAACTACAACATATAACTTCTTCATGAACATGGTCATTCATTTGCCCATCCAGCAATATATATTAAGATACTCTGTGAAAGACATTATTTTAAAACCTCCTGTTTTAAAATTAAAAAAAAAAACAAAAAACTTCTGTTTTCATGGAACTCACATTCTGATAAAGAAAAAAGACACTATCAAGTGTAAAATGAATGATATAAATATATTACTAAAGACTAGTAAGGGCTATGTAGAAATTAAAGCTCCATATCATTAGAATAATCTAAAGGCAAGGAGGAGACTTTTGTGGGAACCTGTGCAAAGAGAAGATGCTATAGAAAAAGAGAGACAGGGAGAGAGTTGCTGAGGTAGGAACAAGTTTGGGATAGGTGGGAAACTCCTAGCAAGCCAACATATGGTCTGTTATAAAGCTGTGTGCCCTAACATATGGTTTCCCAGAAGAAGAGTTACCTGTTCTTAATTTGCCCAAAAATACTAGGTATAGCTCAAGAGATTCAGGAACTTAGGATGGCAACAAGCCTATTGGTAAAGCCAAACAATGATATCTTTGGTAAAGCAAGGCACCTACTGTCATTATGTTCTGATTTCTGATTCAGATGCTGCCACTAATGAAGCAGTGACCCTGGCTCAGTCTCTGTTCTACTTAAAACCTCGACACCTTTCCTACAAAATAGAAGAACTAAAGTTTGATGTTCCCCAAGGTCCTTCCCACCACTTTGTGTGTCCATGAACTTACTGTTTCAAGTGCAGAGCCTTAGAACTTTAGCCCTTGTACATGCCAGTGGGTAATCCTGTCGGGTGATGTATGGTTTTGTTTGTTTAGGCTAAAATAATTACATCAATTATCTTTTACACAATAGGCAGAAAGCAATTTTTGAGTAAGATGAGTGAGGAAATTTGGAGACCAACTGTGATGGAGAAGGAAGATAGGGGGAGGGTGTGGGCCTTTGCCCTGATGGAGAATTCATTTGCACTGGCCTTATTTCCACCAGGTGGTGGCTGACTACATGGGGTTTCGGGATCCTAAAGATTTAGTTTGTTGATCTTAGGAACCAGTTGCAGATTTTCAAGAATTTTTTAATAAGGCAGATAATTGGTTAAGATGCAGTTAGAATGTCCACTGAATGATGAACATGTCTCCATTTTCAGAGTACTAAAGACATATACTTGCATTTAATTTAATTTTCCAGATTAGAGGGAAGTCAGCCTCCTTACCCTATAAATGAGTAAGTAGAACCTCAAAGCAACTAAGGAAATAGCTTAAGATTGTTGATTTCTAGCAAAGCCAGGACCAAAATTCAGATTTCTTGATTATAGTTCCTGTACTTTGAGATGTACTTAGATGACATTATAAACATATTTGATGTAATATTGACAAAGCCCTGGTTTCTTCTGTCCCGGCAGACTCCCATTTACCTGAATAGACTCTTTGTGTGAATCAGCAAAAATAAATGAGTAAAAAGCCCCACACCAGAGTAGGGAACTTTCTCAGTTGACCTAATGTTAGTTTGCAACCACCTTTCCCCACACCTTGGTAGCCCTAGATATGCAGCAGGCAACCTGGACAGCTGTATGTGCAACCTCGATACTGACTGAACAGTTACCTTTCGATCATCTGAGAATGTAATGACCTTTAACCTTGTTGGGAAAAATAGCAAAAGCAAATAATGTAATGAATATTACTTATGCTTGCTTAATGCTTTCTAATGCATTGAATATTTAGTAACGTTTTACTTGCTCTGAACTATAATCTTAAGATAGTCAAGACGGAGTTTGTTTAGGAAATGGAACCCAGAGAGATGACATGACTGCTCCATGTTCAGATGGTCAATAATTAGGAGACTGGATGTTGACCCTGACACTGCTGATGCCATACACAACCATTTATCTACCCTATTTCAGAAGACTTATTCAAACTTACTGTTTTTTCCTTTATTTCCAGGATCTTTAAAGCTTCTGAACAAGTTTTAAAAATGTGGTTTTGGGAAGCCAGGCATGGTGGCTCACACCTGTAATCCCAGCACTCAGGAGGCTGAGACCAGAGGGTCGCTGTGAGTTCGAGACGAACCTGGGCTACAAAATAAGCTCAAGGCCAGTCTGAACAGCATAGTGAGACCCTGTCTCAAAAAGACAAGGGCTGGGCATCTAGCTCAGTGGCCTAAGTGCCTGCCTGGCAAGTGAGAGGGTTCAAGAGAGAGTTCAATCCCCTTTGCCAAAAAAAAAAAAAAAAAAGTGGTCTTGGGAAAGGAGTTAAAATGTGAGCGCCTGTGGTGTTTTGCTGTGATCTATGGATTTCATTTTTCTGAGGAATCCTTTCTCTCCACTAAGGTGAATAGTATGCAGAAAAGCAAGTTAGAGTCAGTCTCATAATTATTCTTGTCTTTTTGGGGCTTAGAGCTGTCCAAGTTCAGAGAAAATGATGTTGCTTATGAAATACACCTGTGTAATTGAAAGGTGAAAAACAATTATATTAATTAAGAGTTGCTCAGTGTTTGGAACACAATGAAAGAATTTTAAGATAATTTCACCAAAATAAATGTATATTTAAGAAACAAAACTCTTCATGCACCATTTTTTGTTTATAATTCCACATAAACATTGGCTAATCACCCATTGTCACTCGTGAACTCTTCGTGTTGGTGTTGTGGAAAGATTTCATGACCTGCGAGCTCCACGGTGCAGGACAGGAACATCAGGACAATGCATCTCGGCATGGAAGATGTGGGAGGAGACACTTGTTCAAGCTTTGTGAAGTTTTCACTTATAACAAAAGTAGCCGATGTTCCCATAAATGCTTATCTAAATTCCATTCAATTTATTTAAAATACATAAATGAGCCTGTGATCAACCTGTAAAGCTTGTTAAAATTCTTTGCCCTGAAGTGAATGGCTCCATTGCTCAGAGCATCTGCCTGGGCCCCAAATCCTCAACCTTGCTCAAGGTAACAGAGTGTTTGGTTTTCATGGAATTCTTCCTCTAGAATTGGTCACTGTGAGCAGACATGTAGGTAATCCCCACACTTTTGGGGTCTGCCTTCACTTCAGACCCAGACACTGAGCTCTTCTCTTAGCCTCCCATGACAAGAGGCTGACCTGGACCTCATGTGCTATGACCCTGAGTAGACTGTTCAGGTCTGGCTCGCAACCTTGCTACCCATGAAGGGGAATTTGCACTAAGACATCATGGATGCTTTGACAGTCCCTGAGACTCTTTGCAGAAGGAAAATGAGCTGGAAGAGCTGGAGGCGTCTTCAGAGGACAAACTCAGATCATTTATTTTCTTGATGCTTTTTATGCTAGAGTTTGAGCTCAGGGTTTTAATACTGAGCTACATCTCCAGTTTTTTTTAAATATATTTTTTCTTTAAAATTTTGAGGCAGGGTTTCACTAAGTGGCTAAGTTGCTGAGGACAGGCTTGAACTTCCATTCCTTTTGCCTCCGCCTCCCAGAATCATGGGATTACAGGTATAAGTCACCACTCCTGGCTCTAGATAAAACATCTAAGAGAGGAATCTTATTAGTAAGACTCATTTGGGGCAGAATAATCTGTCCTTTCTATGAAAGAGTTAAAAATTACTCTTTGTAGGGCTAGGAAGTCAGGGTGAAAGCAAATGCCACTCTTTGGCCTTTGATAGAGAAGAAAAAGTAGACTTTCCACATTCTTCAACAGACTGGTGGGACAACCAACATCTTAGTGATGTTTCCAAATGAGTTGGAATGGCATATTTAGCAGGACCATATTAACCTTAACAGTTAGTGATAAATTTAAGACGAGTGGTAAACGTATCAAAGGGTTTAGAAGATTATTTTTATTACAGTTGAGTGTTTTAAGTGTATATACTTCATAGGATTATGCTGAGCAAGCACTTTGTCGTGAAGAGAAGGTTAGAAGAGAGCACATGCCTTATAATTGTCCAAGTAGCCATGCTATGGGTTAAGTTTGGTGCATCATGATTCATTCGTATCTAAGCCACCCATTCCAATCTATTGGCCTCCTCCATTGAAGTCAGATACAGTCCTGTTGATCAGTTCTTGAATTTTTTTGATAACTAATCTGTCAATGTAAATATGTAAATGGAAGTACCTCACTTAGACTTGTAGGTTTATCATTTTGATGACATTCCATTACCAGAATGAGCTATTCAACTACAAACAACTATATTCCTAGAATCAAGTCTTGTCATTTAGAAAGCAGAAAGCCAGGGAACATGTGTTGTCACAGAATGAAGTCATGTATTGGATTCATGGCTATGTCTGTATTTCTGTAGAAAATAAGCACAGTCAATGTATAAAGAGCGAAAGTATATTTAACCATAAAGACCAAGGCAACAGATTTGGATTCAGATCACCTGGGCTCAAACCCCACCTCAGGCTTATCTGAACAGTGTGATGGTGTACAATACATAGCAAGACTTCCCATTTTCCCAAATGTGCGACGAAGGCTCTACGTTCTCACAGGCTTGTTACAGGGACTACAGGAGATCATACATATAAGATTTCTGGCACAGTTTCTGTCATGCGATAAGATTAGCTATGATGATTTGTTTTGACTCAGAAGAATGAGAACTGACATGCTAAAGTCATTCAGAAACATTCAAAAGAATGTCTCCTACTAAATGATACCTAGGCCTGACTTCTAAAACACACACTGGAGACAGATAAGAAGACAAAAGTGCTGACTTTTCCACTTTTTATAGGGTCCTGAGCAAGTTGTGTATCTTCTTTCTTTATCTCTAGAAAAAGACTGTGATGCAATCCAACAGTTTGAGGCAGGAGGACTGTAAGTTCAAGTCAAGGCAAGGGAAAATTATTTACTTAGGCAAACCTTGTGATAAAATAAAATAAAATAAAAAAATAAAATAAAATAAGATAAAATGAAATGACTAAGAGTAGAGGGATGTAATTCAGTGGGAAGGTCCTGGATTCATTTGACAGTAACATGCACGCACACACACACGCACACACACACACACACTCACACACACACACAAAGATGATGAGGCCTGCATCATATTATTGGGGAAGGAAAAAAAGGAAAGCATGATATAAACTAATTATCACCATACCTCCAAGGAGTAAAAATGGTGCTAAATAAACATTAGTCTCCTCACCCTCATTCTTTTCTCCACACTCATATATCACCATTTTTAATTTAAACAAATTGAAAATATGAGCAACAACATTTCTTAAAGTTTCTGGTCCAAGACCTTTTTCTTAAAGTCAGTTCAATGAGTCTGAATTTCAAGTTCTTAGACTTTTATGTAAGTTGACCAGGATTTCAATCACAGAGTAGCTTCAGACTTCATCTGTGAGGGAAATCCTCATTCAGGTCTTGTATTTGTTTTACATTCAGATTTATTTCATTTGTCTACCAAAATTCTGTTGATTGGAACAACACTGAATTTCACATTTCCCGTTCATAGCCTTGAAGGAAAGTGGCTAAATGAGAGTTTGTGAATCTGACTCATCTTCTCCAGGTTCCAGGCCTATCTAGAGAAAATATCAGCCCCTTCTTTATTGGAACCCCTGAAGGTGTAAGTTGTTATTGAATGAAGTTCTCACCCACTGAATCCAGATTCTCTTCCTCTTGATTCACATTGTTCTCAGGAAGCCAACTGACAATTTCTAGCCAAATTAAGTGAACCAACCAGAGATTATTCTTTGCCCACTGTTTTGCTAGATTTTAATATGGTATGGTGGTGACTAATGTGTTCCAGTTTCAGGCTGGGACAAGATAACCTTTCCCAGAAAGCTGGTTCACTTTTTGCAAAGACAAAATTGTGTTGTGCGATTGAAAGATCTGTAAGGGATTTCCACTTTGGTCAGAAATCTGGTAAATGTAGGCTAATTATCAAATACAGTGTTGACTTGGACTACCCTAGTGTAAGGAGATTGTTTTGAATTCAATGGAAAACCATTTCCTTGCTTGTTAAAAAATAATGCATTCATTTGTTTTAATAGTGAAAGAGAGGCGGAAATCAGACTTCCTTTTAAATTTGAACTGTCGGCCCGCAAGAGCTTCCTTAGTAAAGATATTTTTTCCCTACTGCATGCAAAATGAAATAAATTCTGAGCTTCATGGCCAGATCTAGCATTAATGTTGTAATTGAATGTCGTGCTATTTCCACTCAGTATTGTCAGAAAGTGATTTACATCCTCCAGGATGGTGTTTGAACAGATATGCCAGACCTCCAGTTCTAGGATATTATCCCTCAAAAAACTTCAATACAAAAGTCTCACTTTCATAGTACCTTAGAAACATAGCTTTAAATAAGCCCAAAAACATTCAAGGACATGTGCTGAGTTACTTAAGCATTTCTATTATGGACACCTGCTGCACAGAATTAAATAGTAAAAAGTGATATGCAGTCTTACTTCCTGTGTTACTTGATACTTTGTAACCATAAGAAGTCTTCATCATTGTGAGAGCTGCCTATTGTTTATTTGCCTTTATTTTGATTCTTTCAGTACAGCCATTCAGATGCAGCTGATGATTGTAAGTTCTTATGTGTGCCAAGCATTGTGATTAGAATTTCAACTCTTATCTCACTGAATCTCTCCAAAGATTGTTAAAGCATGTGTTACTATTTCCATGAATTTCAAAGGTTAAATGCTTGCCCAGATTCACTCAACTCTGATTGGCTGGGACAATCAGTTAGGAAATAGTATGTGCAGAGTTTGAACTCAAGTCTTCCAAAAGTATACACTGTATTTCGTTAGATCTATGCTTGATAGATTGCAATCTTCTTACAACAAAAGAAAACAAAACAAAAAAAACAAGTCCTGTAATCAAAGTGATTTATAAAGTAACAAATAAAATAAGCTTAACTGGTTTTTCAAATGTAAGATTTTTTATAACGTTTTTGAGATATAATTTACATATCTTGCACTTTACCCATTTAAAATGTATAATGCAATTGTTTTTACTATGTTTATAGTTATATAGTGAACACCACAATCAATGAATATTTTCATTCATTACATAAAAAGTAAATTCCCTAACACAAGATTATTTTAGAACCAGGAAAGAGGTCCCAAGTTAACCAAGTGCTTATGGTTGAATTAAGTCCAAACATTTTGTCAGTAAAATCTTTTGTGCAAGGAGCCACTCATAGCACCCAACCAACATTGGGAAATTTTGCCTGACATTGTGAGCTGACCACTGTGTTTTGTTTTATGCCCTTTTAATAATATCTCATAGTGCCAGAAATCCTGGTTCATTGCATGGTCTCATTAATCCATCATTTGAGTTATGAAGGGGAAACTTGGCCTATGCCCATTAAACCTCTGGAATTCCACAGACATTAGCACACACTGGGTTTATTTCAAGTATTTCCATTTATCCAAAAGCATCACTATGATCTTAGGAGTATGAATTTGGAAATACCCAGTGTAATGGGCTTCTGACTCCATCTTCTAAGAACACAGGTTCCAGGAGACACCAATGAACTTCATATGTTCCATTTTGCAATTCTCCACTAGAATTGTATAAGCTTCAAAATTCTGGGAAATAAAAAACACCTGTCTGCATGAGGACTTTCTCTTTTTGAGTATGTGTCTGAAGGAGGAAAACATTATGAGCCAATTCAGTCTCAAATCAACTGCAAAGAAAACAAGAGGAGGGAAATTGCAGGAGAAGCAGTTTCTGGATGTGAGATTGTAACAATAACCATTGATTTGAAATTTCCTGAAACTTGGAGGCCCTGCCTTTCCCACAAATGAATCCACATTCTGAGCCAGTTCATGTTGATTCACAGATGTAATGGGAACTGGAAGTCATGGGGGGTGAATAATCTCTTCAGAGTTAATCCGTTAACTGTTCTTAACAGCAAATGAACCATGTGAGACAAAGAGGGTGAAGAATGACTAATTCCCTCAGTTTTGGTTGTTGTGTTCCCTGTCTGAAGATGTCAGTGCAGCTGCAGTGTTGCTAGTGTGTTGATGCAGCTAGAAAAAATTGATATGCAACTGAAGTTCTTCCCATACCAAGGGCATATTAAGTCTGTCTTCTGTAAAATATCTGCATGAGCATTGGGCAGGTCTTTTGTCCTGATTGTCGCTGGAATACAATCTGATTCCCTAGCCACTGTCTGTAGCTGTTGATTGATTCTCTCAGCCTCTTCCTGTCCCTTCAACACCTTGACACCACATAAGTTGATATCTCCTATTTTAAGAAATGTGGTCACTAACTTTGTGAATTGACTACCAATTCAGCCTTTGTCTAAAGCATATTTGAAGTTTGGGGGATCCATAGATATACATATACACAATTCGGAGCTGCACACAAATACTTTCCAAGGTATACATTTTGGAATCCTATGTAACATATGTTAATGAAAGTCACTACCTCATATACCCATCATCACCTGGACATTCTTTTGTGTCTTCAGACACATAAGTACTTTCCTATCCCAGGATCTTGCAATTGCCTCAACAATCTTCACATTTTCTTGCATCCCCTCCATCTTCACTCAACCAAGACCTGCTTCCCAGATCTGCTAAACACCACTTCCTCATTTAAAAGTTAGCTTATCCTGACTCATTCATCGAAAGCAGATCCACAGGTTATTCTTCCTCACAGGAGCTGTACAACCTTTCATGATGTTTGTAACAATTATAATTATGTATTTATATTTATGTGTTAGCTGTTTATGTTTCCACTTAAGAATACTGTCCACTATGGAAGATACTGGGCTATTTACTCCTGAATATCCAGCTCTTATGGTTTGTGTCTAGATGAAAACAAAGCCTTATGTGATCATAGAGTTTTTTTGGAGGTGGTTGAATCTAGAACGTGTGATGGATTCATAGTGCAATGCTGGGATTAAGGGTACTGGGATTAAGGGAAGGTGATTGCAGGATCGGTTCACTGATTGGTTTGGCACTGCCCTAATTCCAACAGTCTAGATAGACTATAAAAGGGGCAGACACTGTTAAGATTGATTGCTGATTTTGCTGTCTTCTGCCCACAATAAACTCTTCTCCTCTGCAAAACTACCCTGCCTTGGAGCCAGCCAATTATGGACTGAAATCTTACACACTGTGAGCTAAATAAACATTTCCTGCCTTAACTTTGGATGTTGGCTATTTTGTCTCAGCAACAAGAAAAGTAACTAACATACCAGCCCATAGTAGAGCACCTGGGAAATAACAGATACTTAAAACATAATTACAGAATAAATTAACTGACAAATATTTTATTATTCATACAATTGACACCAAACACTTTAAATAACCACTTGAACTAAAAAAATAGCTTGAATGATGATTTTATTATTTACCTGCCTTCAAACATCAGTGAAATCAAATAACATTTTTTTCTTTATGATCTGAGTAACAAAATAACACAGATTAGAAAGATTACTACAGTCAAGACTTATACTAAAGATCAAAATGAGCTGCACTAGTGTAAGTTACAGAAATTTGACTTTATGGCAGTTAATAAGAACATAACTTGGGGGTTTTAGTTTGACTATTAATTCAGTGTGAGTCAGCGGTGCTGACAGATGTTAATATAGACATAAACTGTATTAGTAGAACTATAGATGTTGAAAGAAGATAAGTGAAAGTTCAGTGCTGCTCTGGACCCAAATGCTCATTTCGTTCAAGGCACCAACATTAAAGAGTTATATATCAAAGCTTCTGGCATCCGAGGAGAAGGAAAGTGCAAAGGCATCTCACTGTCCTTGGGTTTCCCCACTTGCTCCTCTTGGTAATCTTCAGGACTCAGTCCACTGGTATCACTTATCACTAGAGAATCATAAGCTACTAGGCAAATTTCTCCACTCTTCCTGTTCCACGGGTCTCTTATCAGTCACTGACTCCCTATGTACCTGTTACTTTCTCAAATGATCCCTGGTTTCAGGTGCTCAGATTTATCCGGAACTTCTCTCTCTGGTCACCTTGCTGTACCTCAAGCTTAAGCCAGCCCCTTTCCATTACACAAGGCTCCTTCACAGTAGTGACGTCCTTCAACTCTCAAATTACAAATTAAGGAAATTTCTGTCTTATTCATTTATGCTACTGTAACACAAAAACTCCAACTAGGTATTTAGGAACAATAGAAATTTATTTCTGGAGGCTGGGAAATTCAAGATCAAGGTGCAAGCGGTTTTGGTGTGTGGTGAGGGTGAGGTCTGCTTCTAAGACAGTTCCTTGAACACTGTGTCTTTGCGTGGCTGGAGACAGAAGGGCAGAGAGTGACCAGTGGAGCTCCATCTTGCTCTTTTATTTCTCATGTTTGCAACATGTAATGTTTGGATTCCTTGTGCACAGTTTGTACATGTACATAATACACCTTAATTCCTTTGTCCATTTCCTCTCCTTCCTCTACCTCCCCCTTCCTCTATCTCTTGATCTCATGCCCATTTCAGAAGATCCATCTCCCTACCTCCTCTTATCTATTTTTGTTTTGCTCTTTATGTATAATTTGAATTTTCTTATACGTGAAGGCAAAGCCTTCATGGCCTGATTACCTCCTAAAATTCCTACCTGTTATTATCTCCTAAAGGTTCTACCTCTTATTACAACTGCATAGTTGATTAAGCAGCAAAGTGAACATTCAAGTAATGGTAGTATCTTTGCCTCTTCTTCCTTAGTCCTCAAACCTACTGAAGTGATTACAACTTTTCACTTCCTTTATGAGTGCCTGTCTCTAATGTCACCTCCTCTCACCCTCCTATCAAATGTGGAGGATTAGACAGCAGAGGATTAAGTTGCTTGAGTTTTCTAGGAAAAAACAAGTAACTAAAATATGAATGAAGATTCCTGGGCTCTCCTGTGGATGTGTAGCATGGCTTTAAACAATTAATTAAGCCATATCCATTTTGTCCCTTGAACTATGGTTTCTCTTAGACCAAGCTGTTTCCTACCACCATGCTTACATTGTCCACTCCATGTGTAAAGCACAAGCTAGCCTCACTAATTCTTTTTGCTTAGAGAGTTCTCATTCATCCTTTAAGTCTCACCCAAGGCCATTTTCCCCAAAGACGACTTTTGTCATTACAGCTGGGCTGAAATTTCTTCATATGTGACAGCCAAGCTCCCTGAGCCTGCAGCTGACATGACGCATGTTAAGCTATGATCTAATGATTTGCATAACCTGGATGACTCAAAAGTACCAAGCCTTTTCATTAACATAGAGTTAAAATGTTAAGAATAACTGTTCTGTGATCTAGGGAAATTCCAGGGCTTTCTTAATATCTCTAAGGATTCTGAGAAAGTAGGTGGAAGACAATGCACCTTTGTTGTCCCATCTCACTCTGAGTTTACAATTTTCTGGATTCGTAATTCCAACATTCAGACATCACATCCCCCAGGTGCTTTCCTTCACAAAGATGCTTGATATATTTAAGTCACAGTTTTCTCCCTTATAAAAGGAAAAACAATGGGAACATTTCCTTGATGGTTGGGAGGCTTAAAAGAATTATTATATATCAATTGCTCACCACAGTGCCCAGTATTTAGGGAAAGTTCCACAGATATAGATGATTGTTGTTCTGTTACTATCAACATAACGAACTGATAAAAGTTGTTAGGCTTTGTTTTTGGTAGACTTGGTTTTAGATTAATTTTTTTATTCACAGCAATGAGTGAAAAGCATAGATTTTCAGGGCAGCCTGACCCACACACACTAACCCCATCCCCTACCAGAGCAGCATCTGTTACAGTTGATGAACTTACAGCAGCACACAATTATCACTCAGAGCCCATAGTTTATTTCATAATTTGCTTTTAGGGTTGGATATTCTATTCATATTTAAATTATTTACATCCACTGTTAAAATGACATAGAAAGCCCTGCTCACCTGCCACCATTGAGAAGCCTGTTTCCCTCAGGTAACCAAGGCAGGCAGGGAGAAACAGCCGGACCTGCCTTTGCACCCCATCACCATCAAAAGGTTTGCCTCCTGTGCACTGCCAGTGTAGGTGGGGAGAAACAGCTCGATATGCACCGTGTACCTACAGGATACCATCAGAGACACTTGCTTACTGCAGGAAGCCAGAGTAGGCCAGGCTGGAAAATCAGACAAACATGCCCCTGTGTGCCTGCTGCTATCAAAGGAGTCCTGGTGTAGCCACAAAGGCTAAGAGAAGAAACAGCCTTACCATCACACACCTGTGGCCATCAAGGAAGCCTCAGTGTAGCCCCAGAGATCTGGAGAAGCTCACCCCATGCTCCAGTGCCTCCACAGGAATCTAGGTTTGAAGAAACCCAGGTGCCTATCCCAGTCCCCTACACTGTGGAGGGGCTGCCAATGTGGAAAATACCTGGGACCCCACAACTGACTTGTTGGAAGGAACCCAGGAAAATGTCAAGATGAAGGAGCAAAAGGCAATCTCAGATCTCAAGTCCACACAAAACAAGTTTGGGAAATACAGACATGGAAGAAAATGGAAAATGAGTTTCAGGTGTGTGGAAGATTTCAGGTGTATGTAAGAAGCCACACACCTGAAATCTCTGAAAGGATAGTAACTGAAGTAAAGAAACAACTTCATGAGACTATAAAAGTAATCAGATCAGAAATAATATCTCAGGTAAAAGAACCAATCACAAACATAATGAAAGAATTGCAGAGCATATCTAAAGAAGACATAGACAAAAAAGAGGAGCCTAGAAAAATAATGGAAACCTTGAATAAACAGTATGGGAAAGGAATTACAATGCATGAAACAGATTCAAAGAGATATCCAGGAAATTAAAAACTCCATTGTTTTCAAGTGGCAAAACCACTTGGAAGAGTCTAGATTTTCAGACCATGAAGACAAGATTGCAGCTAGTGATCATGAAAGAAAAGATCTCTTTAAAATAACAAGGAACCAGGAAATAACAATTCAACAGCTGCAAGGTGATGCAAAGAAAAATAAATTAAGAGTGATAAGTGTCAGCAAAAAATCAGGGGCCAACACAAATGACATAAGAAGACTATTTGCAAAAATAATAGCAGAGAACTTCCAAAACATGGGGAAAGGACCTGGCATGCAGATATGTGAGGCCTACACAATTCCAACTAGCCATAAAACCAAAATCAATCTACACGCAAACATATAATAATCAAGATCCCAGAAATTCAACACAAGAACAAACTATTAAAGGTTGCTATAGAAAAGAAACACATCACCTATAAGGGAAAACCCATAAGAATCATGGCAGACTTTTCAGCACAAACCATCAAGTCAAGAAGAGCTCAGAGTGAAGTGTTTCAAAAAAGTATTTCCTGAAAGAAAAACAACTTTCAACACCAATTGATGTACCCAGCAAAATTAACTTTCAAAATTGATGGAAAAATACTTCCATGATAAAGAACAACTGAAGGAATTCATGACCACCAAACCAACCCCACAAAGAGCACTGAAGGATATTCTAGGGAGAGATAAGGATGACCACAGCTCCAGGAATAGAAGCAGGGAAGGTTCACCAAACAAGGTAAGCAATTGAACAAAGGGGAAAAATGGGGGGCCAACAGTAGGTGGATAGCATGGCAGAGATGAGTAAATGCATGCCAGTTGCAACCATTAATGTAGATGACCTCAATTCACCATTAAAAGGAAACACAGGGAGAATGGGTCAAGAAACAAGATCCATCAATATGCTGTATACAAGAAATACATTTAACTCAAAAGGAAATTCATAGACTGAAATTCAAAGGAGAGAAAACAATGTTCCATGGAACAGGAAATCAGAAAAAAGCAGGGATTGCCCATCAACCACAGAATGGATAAGAAAGATACGGCATTTTTATGCAGTGGAAAGCTACTCAGCTATAAAGAAAGATAATCTCGATGCTCTTTTATTTAAATGGATGCAGCTAGAGATCATGTTCTACAGTGAAATGGTTTGGACACATATGGGTGAACATCATGTCATCTCCTAGTGTAAAAAACTAAAGGAGTTATTGGGATCCAAAAACCATAATAGATATTATGAAAGTTATAGGGAAGGAAACACCTAAAAAGGGAAGGTGGTAGCCATTGCTAATTTCCTATTATCTTGTTTTGAATTCCTGTATTGTTTTCATAGTTTTGGTAGGTTTGGTTTTATTCTGTCTTGTTCTGTTTGATTTCACTGTGTGTGATAATATGGGCACCTATTTTGAAGATTGCAGGACATATTATGGTGGCCATTGTTGATTTCCTGTTTTCTGGTTTGGAAGTCCTGTAATGCTTTCATTGCTTTGTTTTGAGGTTTTATTCTGGTTTTTGTTGTTATTGTTGTTGTTATTTTCTTATGTCTGATGGTGTGGACATCTATTTTGTAGAAAACAAGAGACATTATGGCACTCATTGTTGATTTCCTGTTGTCTGGTTTTAAAATCCTGTATCACTTTCATTGTTCTGTTCTGATTGGCTTTGTTCTGGTTTTTTGGTTTGGTTTTATTCTCTTTAAAATAAAAAACCAAAAATGAATGCAAAAACGAGTCATAGAAAAAAAAATCATAGAAAATACTTTCACTGGCCTAAAAATCATCTGTGCTCTGCCTGTCCATTCCTCCAACTCCTGACAACCATCAATCTATGTACTATCTCCATAGTTTTACCTCTCCCAAATGCTATCTTAGTTGAATCCCATACTAGGCATCCTTTTCAGACTGGCTTCTTTCACTAAGACACTCCACATACTTTTATGGCTTTATAGTTCAAATATTTTTAGTGTTGAACTATATTCTCTTATCTGGATGTACTTCTGCTTATTTAAATTATTTTAAGCCAGATGCGGTGGCGCATGCCTATAATCCCAGCACTCGGGAGGCAGAGGCTGGAGGATCATTGTGAGTTTGAGACTACAAAGTGAGCTCATGGCCAGCCTGAACTGCATAGAGACATCTTGTCTCAAAAAGACAAAAATAAATAAATAAATTTTAAAAAATAAAAATAATTTATTTTTAAATCACAGTTTCTTCAACTTGATTCAGTTCAAATTTTTAATCTGGAATCACTACTGTTCACAAAAGTAGAAAGTATGTTTTAAAGCAAAGCTTCTTCTTGTCCTCCCCAAACCCCTGTGTCACACCCCTCCTTGTTTTCTCCTCCTTTTCCCCCTTATTTCTTCCCATCCTCTTCCTTTCTTTTACTTTCTCTGTTTCCTATCTCATATTGCACAATTTTAAGGCCTGCTTTTTCTGCTAGAATTCACACATTTTGAGGGCAGGAGTGATGTTTTATTTACTTGTGAGTTTGCAGTCTATCACATAGTAGGTTTTCATTAAATCTTCAGTTACTGAAATACAGAATCTGTTTCTTGGTTGACTTCTAGTTTTGTAAATGTGTCCTGAAGTGCATGTTCACTTGTTAAGGAGCACTGAGGTTGTTACTCTTTTGTGCACATATGTGCACGTGTTCATATATGTCACAAAAAATAATACCTAGCATTATTAGGAAAACTACCTGTACATTATTTCATGTATTACAAAACCACTCTAAGATATGTTATTGTTATATTTATTTTATAAATGAGAAAACTGAGCTAAGAGTGTTCAGATAATTTGATTAATTTTAAAATAACCATTTGAGTGTGGACAGATTTTAGTATATTAGACCCTGTGTTCAGTGTCTACACCACACACACACACACACACACACACACACAATTACATGGTATAGTCAAGAACTAAATCAAGGTAATTGAAGTGTGAAGACTATGGCTTAATTATTAGACTATACAAATAAATGCATGTGCTAGTTATGTCACAGAGGATGGATGAAGAAGAAAATTGACAGTCTAGTGTTTCTAAAGACACTACAGACACTACTGGAAAGGTTTTCTTAGATCATCTCTAATGCAGAATAAGATAATTTAAAAATGAAAGCTATAGTAAAAACTTAAACTTCTCTAGGAAATTAATCACTGTTCTCAATCATGTTCTCAAAAATAAATCACTGAAGCTACACTCAGGCTTAGAAGAAAGAATATTGCTCAAAAATGTCATTTAGCCATCTTTTTGCTTAGGCACTTGAAATGGCCTTGATGTTATAATTTACAGTGGAGAGAAGGAGAGATAATCACAAATCTTACTTTACCAGTTCATTGACTGGAACATCAGTTGTATTCCAGTCTCTTGCTCACTGAGTGGGCTCAGCCAATGAGTCAGTTTCTAAAATCAGAATGGTCTTAAGCAACCAACAAGGTGGGTTAACAATTTTTGGTAATGTGTTTTGGAAGTTAAATAAAATTAAAGGTCAAAGACAAGAGAGATAAAAGCATCAAAATGAACACAAAAAAGGTAGTCCAAGTTCTTGATTTTGACCACACATGTCATATGGTAGACTTTAAAGACTTGTTGAGGCGGAAAAAAAAAAGCTTCTTAAAATTTATGTTGTGAAAAGGTGCGAATGGACTTTAAAGATTATCTATTACACCCCTCCTTCTTGACTTTTGTCCAAGACACAATATGGTCCCTACTGATGGGCTTCAGGCTGGAAGCTTGACTCCAGCATGGGCTAATAAGAACTTTATTTGAGCCTGAAATCTCTTACAGGATAAGGTGGGACATACAGGTGACATGCACAAAACTTTGTGAAGAACATTATTTCCTTCCTTCCCCTCTATGGTTGAAAAACTGAGACCTCTATGCTAAAACCTCTGCTGTCTCTTCTCAGCATCTAAAACACAAATGTCCAACACATCCAGCTGGCCTTGGCCATGCTGAATGAAGAGGAATTATCTTGGGCCATGTGCAGCATATGTAATGTAGTTTTTCTATAATATAGTTTTGCTTTTTTTAATTGGTGGGCCTGGGATTAAACTCAAGCCCTTCATACTGAACTACATCCCAAGGTTTTTTAAAGTTTTAGACAGGGACTTGCTAAGTGAGTAAGTTGCTCAGGCTAGAGTCAAAATTGTGATCCTGCTGCCTCAACCTCCCAGAGTGCTAGAATTAAAGCATCTTCCACCATGCCCAGCTTGGTTAAAATATATAAGTAACAAAAGTTCCTGTTTAAATGTTTTTATTGTAACATTAAACCAAAGATTTTTGACTCAAAGGGCTGAGTGGTGGCCACAAGGGATGAAGTTTACACCGCACCACCACCCTCCCCTGCATACCATTCCATTGTTTCCTATGCAGTCTGTGTGCCAGTGCCATCCAACCAATCTGTGAAAAATATTGCTAAAGATCACATGGAAATGTTAAAAGTTTATGATCTGGTAGGGCCACACTGCTAGATGTCCAGGGCCATCTGCAGCTTTTGAGTGGAAGTTGAAAGTAAAATGTCATATACCATAATATCAAAGAATCAATAAAACTGACAACTTCTATAGAAACTGTGTCCCAATACAGGTCATATTCAAAGTTTGCCAATAAGTTTAGTCTCCAAGCAAATGAGCTTCAGGGGGACAAAAAATTCAAACAGGTGGATTTTTAGGTAGAGATCTTCTGTAAGACAGGCATACTGTGTGCACTCCTCATCTCACCTGTCCAAAGTCTCCATGTGCAGGAGGTGCCCTTTGCCAGTCTAACCCTCTTGCACTGACGTCACCTAGGTCCACTGTCTCACTAGAGCTCCATGATCAAGACACAACAGCCTTGTTCAGCTCTTCAAATTCATGTTTTCTGCCTTCAAGTCATGCATATGGTCTCCTCCCCTGGGAATACTACACCCCACCAGGTACCTCTCTATCACAGGCCACTTTTGGGGATAACTAAATGTGTTTTTGTAGGTCACAAGGGATGGAAGTGCTACCACTGTCTAGTAGGTAATGGGCAAGGCTGCTGATGAACATCCCATATACACAGGACAAACATCCCAGCAAACATTTACCCAGGTGCAATTGTCAATTGTGCAATATTGAGAAACTCTGCACTAAATAACTTCAAATTATCTGTCCAGTTTCCATATGATGGTCCCTTTTTCTGTAGAGCCTGCTTAGATGTCATTTTGCATTTCTGTGTTTTAGCAATAAACATTACTGTGATTTACTAATTTTCTGGCTAAGCATGTATGTTAACCAATCAAACAAGCAACTTCAAAAATACTCAGAAAGAAGTTCATCTTACTGATCATGAATGGGGAAAGTTCTAGAAGAAGTGGAGACATTTTTATTATTTCCCTTACTCAGTGCAGGTCAGCATTCAATGGATTGCCCCATTTTACCTTCCTTTTCTCCCCTTCTCCCAGAGATTAAATCCATCCAGCCTGGCCCTTTTTCACTTATCTCAGTTTCCCTCTGAGCTTTTGAAATGCAAGGCCTGCATTGCTGGTTTTGGTTATCTCTGTACCTCCCACCGATATGGTCCACAAATGGTTTCAAGATACCTTTGTGAGTAGCAGTCATCTGTCATAGAGACTTTGATGTGTTTTTATGTTGCCAACCTCCTACCTCAAGAAGTAAGAATAGAAAGGAATGAAGCCTGTGAGGAGTCCAAGCAACTAATTCCTGCCTACCATACTTGTGGAGAAGCAACCAACACAGGAAGTCAAGGCAGAGAAGAGCCTCCATACCCAGTAGCTGATATGCAGCTTCAACCCCACTCCCAAGCCCTGCAGTGATGGGGTTTTACCATCCCCTCCCCTCCCCCATATGACCTCTAATCCTGGCTTATTATCTCAGTCCACTTGGGAAGTTATGCAAAATAGCAGAGCCTGTGTGGCTTTTAAACAGAAAGTTGTTCCTCATAGTTCTGAAGGCTGGCAATTCAACCTCACTGTGCCAGATTTGGTGTCTGTTAAGGTCCCACTTCCTAGTTTGTAGGTAGTTCTTTGTTCTGTGTCCTTGCATGATGGAAAACACATAGAATCTCTCTGGAATCTCTTTTATGAGGGCATTAATGTCTCCAATGATGCCACTCTCCTAAAAATCCATACTAAATAGTAACCTATACAAGGTTGCACATTAAGAGACTCAAAAAGGGGACTAGGTTTCAACATATGAATTAAGGGAGAATGAAAAAAAACATCCAGCACATTGCATTTATTTGGGGCCTTATCATTTCTTACATTCAGTTTCTTAGATGCACTTTCTCTAGGCTTCAGAGCACAATTGGCTACTCCATTTCAGTACCTGTTATAATGTCATAATGGGTTTGTGTAATGTTTTGACCCAGGAAATTTGAAGCTCCTGAACTTGCAGAATGATCTCATGAGTGTTTTTATATATGTAACATACAACTGTGGCTCCTAATATGAGCACAATGACTATGATTCTGTTCAAACATTGATTTACTAGCAAGGGCAAATATTTATTAGTGAGGTGTTTTTTTTTAACAACTGAGAATTGTTTTGCCCAATTCCATTGCAGTGAAACTGCTGCATTTTGAGAAATCTTTAATTACAAGTGTCTGAAGACAATGGTCTAAATATAGTACTAAACTCTGTTCTGTTCTTTAAACTGATATTCATAAACTTGGAAAAACATTTGGCTAAAAAACATATAGAAAAGTACTTAACCTCATGACTAATCAAATAAATACAACCTTAGGCAATTAAATGAGATTTTACCATATTTTTAAAAATGAGAATATCCTAGAAGTAATCTATGTCTAAGATAACAATATAGAATGTATTAACTAGTGTTGATTTCTTACTGTTGTTTTGTTTGGTTTTGTTTGAAATTCTGTATTATTTCTAAACTTTTTTCTGTTTTTTTTTTAAATAAAATTTTACAAAATGAGACTAGTGCTGCAAGAGTATGGACACATAGTTATTCTCATTTGTGTTCAAAGTGTAAATTGCTGAAGGGTCTTTCTAAAATCAATTCAGCAGTAAATACAAAGGCCCTTGAGAAACAACTGATGTGAACAATAAAAAATCAGTTTGTGGTGAATTTCAAAAAGTGATTCAAAAGTATGGTAATTCTGTTTCTATGTCATCTTTTTTTGCCTTGCTTTCTCTTGTATGTGGCATGACCAGATTGA